>JARKHS020002708.1:0-107190 GCA_030143305.2 Amblyomma americanum | reverse complement strand
CCACGCAACAGCCGACAGAAAGAGCGAAGGCAATGGCAAAAGACGCAAGTAGAAGGCAGTCAATGTAAAAGCGAAGTGTGGAACCAATACTGCTCGTATGGTCGGCCGTGCATGCTTTTGTTCTGGTGCTTGCCACGTAGGACTGGCAATTTCGAAAAGCGCGCGCACATGCAAAAAAAGGCGCTATCACCAGAGCCAGCTGAAAAAAAAGTCAACGTGTGCTATTGGAATCGGCGAGTGTAACTACAAGATGCATTAGAGGGCGAAACGCATTTATAAATAGTTTTTAGTTTTCATGAGGTTTAACCTCTCAAAGAGAGTCAGGCTTTGCAGGACGCCACAGTGGTGGGCTCCAGATAATTTCGACCACTTGAGTTCTTTAACGTGCAACTGGCATCGCACAGTACTCAGGACTCTCTAGCATTCCGCCTCCATCGAAATGCGACCGCTGCGGCTGCGATCGGACCCGTGCCTTTCGGGTCAGCGCAGAGCACTACATGCATTGGGCCACCGAGGCGGCGTAATTTATAAATATCTATTTCAAATACGAAATAAATGCATTATGAAAAAAAAAACGACATGTATTTCACTGAGGATAAAAATAATAAATTCGCATCTATAGTAAAGGGCTTAAAGTGCTGCTTCTAGTGTCCAAAGGAACAGCGTTCTGAGCTGTGGGTTTGACGTATGCTCCATGCGACCCACCCTCGAAATGCTACTTGCGCGCGCAGAATTACTCGAACACGTAAACGCAATTAGTAAAGTTATAAGATATGCTGAGAGCTTACTTCTTACTTTTCAAAAGCAGTAATGACTCTTTTAATGTGAACAGAGAGTGGGGAATGAACGATTAAAACGATCTGAACACAGTTCCTTCGGCTTTGCATAAAAGATTCAGTGATCAAACTCTCATATCCCGTCGTGCTTAAGGAAAACTAAAGGTACATACTCGGACATAAGGTAACTATGTGGCGCATCAGCCCTGCGTTCCGCACATAAACTTTCGAAACCTGGAATTTTTTTCTCTTTTTTTGACAGATTACATGAGCTACCAATAAGTGCTGGATTAAGAGTAGACAGTAGGAGACGACAAGCCCCAGGCAACAACCACTGTTTTAAAATACGTAATTTTGGCTTCTATGTCCACCCACTTTTCCCTTGGAAAAAATATAATCCAGCAATATTACTGGCAGCAGTTTTGGATCGTACCGTAATCTGGATTTTTTTCAAGTCAACTTTCAACGATGTGATCAGGCAGGTTTTTTTCTTTTACCTCGGCCGACGAGGCGGCTATAACTTGTACGTCTTCAAATACGCGATCAGTCGCCCGTAGGCAGTTTAAAATGTAAAAGTGCCACTTAACGCTTGCTGGCGATAAGAAAGCCTTGAAAGGGTAAGCCTGCTTAAATTTCAACTCAGCTCACTAAGCAAAAGCATCGTTTCACAAAAGATCGAAAACGCAAGCCCTTTCGGAAGGTTCGCACTACAGAATCACTGCAGTTGCCTGCAGTATTCCTACAGTGAATGAGTGGGTTTTGAAGTGAAAAGTGGTGCCCCAGTCTAATGAAATTCTCAGTGCAGAGACTTCTCAGTGCAGAGACCTCTCAGTGTAGTAAAGAAACGAAATGCGTTCTTTCGGCCTTTAATCCAGGCAAGGCTTAGCTGACCTTTAATACTAGCCAGAACAAAACGTTTCACCAGCATGCCTCCTCTGTTTTCTATGTTAGCTACACTGCACGGATCTCTAAATTTTTTTGCTCGCGGCGAAAAATTAGGAAGTGCGAATATATCCATGCATTTCAAAACAAGATGCCTTCATTAGACTTTTCTTTCGCTCTGAATATAACACATCTAATATCGCATGTGGGCCGCGCAGCACGCAATCTATACAACGCTCACGTGGACTGTTTGTGTATTTTTTTCGCAGTGGATGGAGGCATATAGGGAAGCAAAACGTTTAACAGAAAGCTGGCTTGCATGATTTATAAAACTGATAAGGCACGACCTTGACACTTTTCTGGCTTCTGATTCCTTTCTCAAAGCGCCAATAGTTAGTAATTGAATTGGCATATTTCAAGACAGCTTGAACTGAGTGTGAAAAATTTTTTTATGAGATTGACTCGTAAGAACTACGAGTGCGGCTCGTGAGCGCCTGCGAAAAGTACAGTCGTAATGGACATCGCATTCTTGAAGTTGCTGCAGCAGAGCCGCAGACGTTCTCTTCAGTTATTGCCACTAATGAACCGAAAATTGGTGCTTACACTGCATATGTAGGGAGGCTCATTTTAATTAGGTTCTATCGTGTCTTTCAGGGATTCATACTTTCTTTCCTTGAAGTCCGAACGTCCGATGCCCTATGACGGCACCGCAATCAAGTTACGGGGCGTCGAAACGGTTTTGGTTTGTGGCAGAATTTTGAAGCAGAACCACATAAAGTCTTAATGGAAAGCCGCCCGTATAACGGTATCGACGTACTGTATAAAGCGGCGACAGCTCTCTAATTTATTGCTCTCAGATATTTTTCGATATCTGCCGGGCACTTTCTAATGCTGAAAATTTAATGACCGATCTTCAGACATAGAAAACAATAGAGAGCACAAAGTTGAAATTCGCAGTGCTGCCGCCCACCCAACCGCCATCTGGGGCTGTCACTTCCGCCACCTCTTTATTGATCGTCCAAGTTATCGACATGGAAGAAGATTGAAAATGAAATGCCGAACTACATTGGGCACATCATGGGGAAATGTAAACTTTAACGTCAAGAAGCTGCAGGTGGGCTGTGAAGGACACCGTAGAGGAAGTCCCGGGATTAATTTCAACGTCTTGGAGTCGCTCAAACTCCATCAGATGTCCACTTTGTCTGAATCAAAATGCGACCGCCGCAGCCATGCAGGAAATAATCGTATGGCCTCGTCACATTTCGTACCAGCGTGTCTTAGTCCTGTGCCAACACGGCTGGCCCAATCTTGATCGCTGTACTATAGCTCGGAAGATGGCGATTGCAAAGGCTTCACTGGCTTCGCCGACATTTCCATTAGGTTGCAAGAGAACTGACTCACGCTAATATTATCATTTCTACAGCGTCAACAACAATTTCTTCCAAGCACACCTTTGGTTCACTAAATTTTCGAATGCAAAAGCGTATGTTGGCTGTATACGTCCATTTTTTTTCTTTGCATGCAGGTAGCCTCGATCAACGTGAGTACCAGAAAGTTCGTTCCCACTGCAGCTGTCATGACTTTCTCCTGGCCTGATGGAGTATTTGGTTTAAATGTGCATGGTAGAAGCCCTGGAAAATCATCGATTATGCGAAGTGCAGGCTATCGCTGGATTTCATCGCATAGCAAAATGTTCATAACTGTTCATCTTTCGTCAGAATGTGTAGATGCGCAAATTGCAAAATTCCTGCTGCGTTCATCGAGCGTTTCAACAAGAGAACAAAACCGCTCGGCGAGAGCAAAAACTGATTTTGTGCTTCTCAACTTTTCAAACCAATTCTGAATGTAGTTTTATGACCACTACAACCGGTCTATCGCCATTGCCCTTCAGAAAATTGACTTTTACAATCAACGTCCAACTTTTCGCAGGCATAATAGAGGTAGGTAATATCGTGAACAAAAGTAGCAGGGACGCGGGAATGGAAATACAGGCGGGCAGGTGCCAAGTCTGCCAACGACCGCATGATTTCCCTCGCACACGAGGGACCAGCCGAGCCAAGCTTTCCTTTTCGTAAACCTGCTCTCAAGCCAACAGCTCTAAGCAGAGCAACCCACTTTTATCTGCCCGTCATTCCTATTTGAAACATTTGTGCGGGACTTATATCGGCACAAAACAGGCTTTTCTTAGTGCAGTCGACGACATTTCGTCTAAATTCGTCTATCTTCTACTTGCTCTTCAGATTCGCAGTTCAGTGCAAGCATCGACGGGTCATCGTACCAGTATTAACGACATGGGATAAGCATCATCATCATCATCTTCTTCTTGACTACGCCCACTGCAGGGCACATGCCTCCCCAATGTCTCTCCAATTAACCCTGTCCTGTGCAAGCTGCGGCGCCCTATCCCCACAAACTTCTTTATCTCATCCGCCCATCTCACTTTTTGCCGCCCCCTGCTACTCTTGCCTTCTCTTGGAATCGAGTCCGTTATCATTAAGGACTATCAGTTATATTGCCTTCGCATTGCATGTCCTGCCCAAGCCCATTTCTTCATCTTGATTTCGACTAGGATTTCATTAAACCTGCATTTGTTTCCTGACCCACTCTGTCGTCTTCCTGTGTCTTAAAGTTACACCTATGATCTTCCTCTATATTGCTCGCCGCATTGTCCTTAACTTGGGCTCAACCCTTTTCGTTACCCTGCACGTTTCTGCCCCGTAGGTGAGTGCCGCTAACATACAGCGGTTGTATACTTTTCTCTTGAGGAATATTGGCAAACCGCCATTCATGATCTGAGAGAACCTGCCATATGCGCTCCACACCATTCTTATCCCTCTAGTTATTTCCCTCTCATGGTCGGGATCAGCGGCCACTACGTGTCTTAAGTAAACGTAATCCCTGCTACTTTCAGCACTTCTTATAAAGACGGGTGAAAAGTGACACTCAATCTTTATGGCAGCAGGTCTTTCTGAAAGCACGCACATCGTCACAAACTGGTCTGGCATTTCGTATTCTAGCCGTGACACACCTGAGTTTGGTTTTCCGGCGAATGACCCTATAAGAGTGAAGCTAAGACTAGGCACTGTTAGGAACATGAAGCACGAATTACGCTGAGCATCCCATTCTTATATCAGACTTGTATGTCGATTATGACCTGTTTTTGCTGCTGCAGGCGGCACAAATAAGGCAGCGAAATCGCAATTTTCCTTGCGTGGAAAAAATATTTGCAAATGCGTCCATTCGATATGATTATATTCAGTGCGCATAAATGTTTCTCTCTACGTTAAAATACGGCTTCTATATTTCCTAAAGCATTGGTTCGCATTTCCTAAATTACCTGCGCCGTTGCATGCGGCGTTTACTTATTTCTTTCGAAATAGAGTTCAAGAATTTTCACACTTCACCAGGCCAAAAATATAATTCCAGAAATACTTTACTGTGTTCAATTTCCATGTTATTGTCCTCAGCCATTTTTCTGAACTTCTGGAACCAGAACCTCCGAAGATATCCTCAGTCACCCGCAACACCGCTCGGTTTGAATGTGAAGAGTACTATTTTGTTTGGCAGATAAAGTATCCCGTCCCTCAAGAATGTAACACAAGCAACTGAGAGGAGGAACTTGCTTTAACCTACGCTTCAGCTGTAGGCCTGCGACATTTGTGTTGGGTGGTTTTTAAGATTTCTGCATTGTAATATTAATAGCTACGTAGAAGTCACCTAACTGTTAAAGTTTCGATAGAAGAGTCAGTCACACGGCCATATATCTGGCTTTAAAGGGGAGGTGCATTGAGGAGTTAAGAAAAATATAGAGCAAATAACTTGCAAGGCAACTTGCTAATTAGGTAACTGACAAGGTAACTGGCTAACTGCACGAACCTGTGCGTAACTCTGATGCTCTTTTCCTTTTCTTGTAGCCGAGCAGACCCTTTTGTGCTGAAAAATCCTGATTTTATATTCCTTTGTTTTTATTATGGGCACTCTCTTACCTGTTTCTCCTCTTGACTTTCATAAAATATTTGAATAGCATTGGTGGGGCTGTCGGGGAGCTTGTTCCTTGCAGTGATTGACTCTGACTTCGCAGTATTACAGGAGCTTCATCGAAAGAAATTCTATATGAGACATGCCCTCACTGCTTGCACTAAGCATCCCTGAATTACCATTGTTTTGTAAGCGTTGATGCGGGTAACAAAAACTAACCACCCACCAAAATTTCTTCCCAGCGCAAAGGTTCAGCGAATTTCAATCTGGGTCTAGCATCGACGGAAGAAATTCCATCAACAGCAGCCAGAAGAATTTATTTAAGCTGCGAGAAAGAAAAAGGAAGAGAAGATTCGGTGAGTCGCGTTCTTCCTGAGCTGCGCTTCCTCTGCGGTCTCATTTCTGACATAATGGCGGACCTGGTGTAGATACAAAAGAAGGTAACAAAATTGAAGAGCAGAGAAAATTGAGAGCAAGGAGATCAGAGATTTCTTTTTTTTTTCCTTTCTGGCACGCGGGTCGATATGACAATCCCGGTCGAAAGAGGCACCGACTCAGAACTCCGTTGCTATGTTAGCCTGAGCTCTGTCGCAACCTTATGCCCTGCGGACTTACTGCCTCATCCACTATGCGAAAATGAGGAGAGATAATGGGCTAAAATTTCTTTATGGGGCGCACAAACGAACCAAAATGAAGAACACGTAACATAAAAGTGACTTAAGGACAACGCGAGAAGCCGGAAAGTACCACGGATCCTTTTTCGTGCGCAGTTGGGCTGAAAAAGTACAGCGTAGTGAAGAGCTGAAGAGTCCGGATCGATATACACTCATCCATTCGCACAGGTCTCTCTATTGCGAGGCCTCGTAGCTTCTACCAATCTTAGACGCTAATGGAAGATTGCTTAGCAAAGAGACGGGGTTTACGAATGATTGATGTTTCTTATATTCTCCTCGAAACTATTAAATTAATTAATTACTTTCATTCTCTAAAGAAGCTAATTTGATTAAAAAATAGTAGGGTGAGTCAATGTTCTATTTTGGGGTGTGGTGTGAAACACTGCTGAGAAACAAAGCACAGGGTGAAACACTGCTGAGATCCCGTGGCCGATCGTTGAACCACTATGACCCAACACTGCAGCTGGAGACCGTGTACAGCGTACCTGCAGTTTCACCGCCGAGTTCGCGTGAAATACTGGCGGCGGCCATCCCATTCGGGCATTTTTGTAGTAGGTAATTGCTTAACCACTCAACAATGCACCCAAGGTTACAAGCGTCGACAGCAATCCACGGCGTCAGACTTTCGCAGCACTGCTCGTAACTTGCGGCTCTGATCATGATAATTTATTATGGGATTGTATATATTCCCGCCTGTCCCTTGTACGCGCAGTCACGCATCACAACTTTCTGTTCCTTTCCCCTCCCTCAGTGCAGTATTGTGGATGGCAGAATCATATCTTACGGAAAGATCTCTGCAAGCTTCAGGTAAACCTCTCCTAAGAGCTAAGGTGCCCTTGATCGGGTGTGATCAGCTCCAGTCAGCGACTAAATATAGCCCTTGACACTGCAGCAGTTGATGATGCACAATTCTCCCGCCGGAATGTTTGATTAAAAGCATCCAGCGGGGTCGGCCTCTGGATGAAGCTCCCAATTTTTTTCTAGTTGGCTAAAGCAGTATGGCCTAAGGCAGTCGGTGGCAACCAAAGCAACAACCTCCAAGGCCGCTGTGAATCGTCGTCACCATAATCATTATTTATTGTGCCTTAAGGGCCCTGTGTTAGGCGTTATATGAGGGGGGGGGGGGGATAAATGAAGTGTGTGGGTGGTCACAGTATTATGCAATTAAAAAACACAAACAAGGATGTATGAAAACGTTATATATTTCTATAACAACATGTCATGAAAGAACAAAGCAAAACAAAAAGAACATAAAGAACACCCATGCGGTTAATCTTTGCAAGTGTTTACAAAATGTTCATTACAGCATTGTGTAAGCGCAATTCTTACAAAAGTGTATAATGACGCAAAAAAAAAATTCTGATATATAATGAGAATAGCGAAAGCTACAAAGTAAGATTTTCAGTTCGAGATTTGAGTCGAGGAGAGAAAAATAATACAAAAACTGAAGACCTTTTTGTTTACCACTTTAATTTAACCAAGTCAGCTGATAATAACTGCCTAAAATTGCAGCTGTCACTTAATGGTACAATTGCTTCAGGAATCGTGTTCTATTCAATGGCCAATGGAAGGCATTACTTATATATGAATTTGTGACTTATAAATGCATTTGTGGAACAGGTTATAAGTTTCACAGTCATAGAATTGCAAAGGCGACCCGATGCTCGTATAGGTGCACTAGTAAGTAGGGAGGTTCGAAGGTCAGGGTGACTGTAATACCGAATATGAAATAGGCCTGGCCGCGATGCCTCACTTCGATGAGGTAATGAGTCCTGAATACTGAACTATTTGATGGCAGTAACGCTAACCCTAGTGTCATATTTCATATCAGATCATACCATGTCATAACATATCACATATATCACAGGACAGGTTCCTAGAATGCCGGGGGTAAACCTCACTTAAAGCGCATAGGAAGAAACACATTTTCAACGCGCTCCCTTCACCTTGGCTCCTGTGTATACAATAAAAGCAAATAGAATATGAGCTCGGCATAAAGCACAGTAAGGAATGTTGCCTGACTAGTTGGTGCCGCATGATTTATATAATATGCGCAACAGAGACATTACATAAGACGACACAACGATTACAAGCGCCGAAAGCACGAGGCAATGACCAGGCCCTTGCGATAGTGGTCTTGGTCATCCCATTCCACGTTTTTTTATCTATTGCTCTTACCAATTACTCTTAAAGCACAGTCTTTTGACTGGGCGAGCAGACCAGCGTCCTAAAATTTGAGCTTGTTGCACGGAAACACATCTGAGCAGGCAGCGGTTGTTCAGTAGTAAGCCAATCTATACCTGTCCAACATAACCACAGTTCAGCAAGCTCTGATTATGCCAAAGTGGTGATGAAAAGCTGCAGTGTAGTGTTAGCCATATCGCATGCTCATGCATGCAGGCAGCATTCAGTGCGTATTAAGGAAGCGTTCACAAGAAACGCCAATGCCGCTTCTCAGTCGTATGAGCTTATCGGGGCATGGTATTGATAAAGCACTGTACAAGCACAAGAGCTAGCCTGTATTTGTTTAGTTATTCAGCTTAGCTAGTGTTAGACCGAACGCATGACTTGTACTGCGAAAATGGTATTTCCGGCACGATGCTGTCCTCTGTGCGCAGGTTAAGTTATTTTGATACTGCGCTTTTCACTTCTTCAATAGAATTAGCCCTAGTGGAAGTTCGGTAATAGCCTGGTAAGGAAGCTTTCACACATTTTCTTTGAAGTTCGCCTCGAGAAGAGACGTAATTTCACTGCTGAATCCGCGTTTCATGTCCAATAATAGCCAAGACAAGTAATAAACCTCGTCTTCCCGGTATTCCTGCGCCTATACATAATGGATGAAGTGTAGCGCCTCCCGCTTTCTCTCTGGTTATATTATAAGAAACTCTGTGGTGAAGTTCAACGAATAGTGAGGAAGCTACTGAGCCATTTTCTTCCCTCAGAAACCACTTTCCCGGATGGCACAACGACGTTGGCGTGGCTCCCATTCTGAGCTTCTTGGTGGCGGGTGCTTCGAAAGGAGGATGGTCTCTGTGTGTGCCCGCAGCTCGCTACTAACTAGCTGGACATTAAGAAGGCCTTGGCTTTGGTCGGCTCCTCTTCTCCATAAGTGCCTACAGAGTTTTATTGGCTTTGTTTGCGCTTTGTTCACCGTCTCTCGCGCTATTCCTTTCCCTGCGAAGCCTATATGTGTCATTTGCACGCTGCTCCTTCGTATTCGTTGTCTTTACAACAAAAGCGCGGTGGTGGCAGAGAAAGCATACGGGCCGCATTTATGCGTGTTCACTTCGGACACTCCCCGTCCATGAGCACGACCCTATAATGCTCAGGCAGCTTCACGCGTAGAGCTAGCGCTCTACAAACATCCTCTGCAGGCAAGAATGGCTTTTAATGCCGAACGCTAAGGGAGCCATGTACGGCCAGTGTTAAAGTTACACAACTGACACCATGACAATACTGCAGGCCATGCTCATAAAAAAAACCATGCCTTCAAAACCCGGCCGCGGCTGCCGCATTTCGATGGAGGCAAAAAGCAATATCACCCTTGTGCTTTGCGATGGCACCGCGCTTTAGTAATTCTAGGTGGTTAAAGTAACCCGTAACCCTCCACTACGGTGTCCCTGATAGCCCGTGTGCCAATTTTGGGACGTTCAGCACCACGTATGAGAGTCAGAAAGCCAGGTGGCTGAATCACATTAGGAAGTTTACGGTGATAAAGTGGACGCAGCTTTCACAGCAGAAGATTCATTTGCGAGATATGTTAATGGACTTTGCCAATTAGTGTTTGTTCTTAGGTTGATTAGGATCACCACAGTCCACCCTCCTCTATAAATCTACGGGGACAATTTCATACTGTGTCGAATACTGTAAAGCAATTCCAGAAGTGCGGCGGCATTTCTCAATTCGTCTCTATTATGGGCTGTATACCAAAATGGGAGTCGAAATTAGCTAGAAGTCGGTCGCAAATTAAAAAAGAAAGGACTGAAAAGTTGGAGCGCCTAGATCCTAATTCATTTTCGCTGCACTCGGAGCTACTACAGAACGTAGACGTATAAATACTGCGACGGGACAAGCGCTCATTCCGACTGATACCTCCGACTCTCTTTACATCTTCGTGTATCGTTTATGGTTTACGGGGGTTTAACGTCCCAAAGCGACTCAGACTATGAGGGATGGTGTAGCGAAAGGCTCCGGAAATTTCAACCGCCTGGGGTTCTTTAACGCGTGCACTGACATCGCACAGAACACGGGGCTCTGGAATTTCGTCTCCATTGAAATTCGACCGCCGCGGCCGGGATCGAACCCGCGCCTTTCGGGCCAGCAGCCGAGCGCCATAACCACTGAGCCACCGCGGCAGCTACATCTTCATGTATTGTGTTGTGCTAAGCTCAGGCTACCAAAAACCGCCAGGAAAAATTTAGAAAGAGGAAATGTTTTCAGCGATATATTTGCTGTGAATACGCACAGCAGATAACACCGATCTACATGTCGATTCGCCTGCTGGCCTGCTCAGTGTATTCGCAGCTACATTTACTTGCCCATTATGGCTCCTACGTGCCATGTTCAGCACACCATTGAAAGACAGAATTTACTAAGAACTGGATGCTGTTTCAAAGGAGGCAATAATATTCCTTGGAAACAAACTCGAATAAGGTTTTAGAGCAAAAACACTACTTCACGGAGCTATACCCAACCAAGAATCTTATTAGCTTGCGTGACCCTGAGGGTGCCAAAATAAAATAAATATTGCTGCGACTGAGTATCGAACCCTCGGCGGAGTGAGCGGATCAGCTTTGCTGTCCACTGCACGAGCGCACAATGCTATCGCCGCAGCCGATCACGCTTCGTGTTACACTGCAACACACTCTCGCGTTGTGCATTGCATATCGTCGTCTTCATCAACTCCCATCTGCGGCGCTAGCAGGTAAGTGCAGCTTAACATGAGTCTAATATCTCAGCCAGGCGTGTTGACGACCTAGAAATGCAAAACTATGAACCAACCAGGCTAAACACATGGTTTTTCCACGTGTTGTTGGTTTACCGCAGCGGTGGCCAAGTGCTTGAGCATCCGCCTCGTACGCGGGAGGTGCGGGGTTCGATCCCCAGTGCCGCCAGGTACCCACTGGTGATTCAATGGGTACAAGCTTTCCGCTGGCCTGGCGCTCGGCTTATGAGGGGCGATACGCCTGGGAAAATGGGTCTTTTATTCAACCTTGAGTTATCGAAATACCTTGTGCGATGGCGCTCTTTGGCCATTGATGGCCTAGCGCCATAAAAATCCGTAATCATCATCATCATCAACAACGCCTTTTTGATTTGACTGCTTGAAAACCTTCACCGCTTTTTTTAAACCTCTCACAGCTCGTCTTGCGCAGGAAAAACCGTTAACTTCAACGTTGAGATATATGGATGCGTAAAAATTTTTCTAGCCTTAAGAAATTGACTCAGTAATTCGCATGCGAAAGAAATGCTTTGAAAAACAGTCATCTACTTCAAGCGCATTCTAAGCGGAAACTTTCGAGCCACATAGGCCAATGCACCATTCAAACAAAAAAGAAAGCAGCGGACATTACGACAAAACATTCATTACGTTTGTGATTCCCGCATCAATGTTAAAATATAGTATACAGTTTCAATATTCACATGTTCACAAACTGTTGAACTTGACACGTCAGTTTATTTGGCGTTCTTATACATGTTCAAGAAATTCGTCTTCCTGTCACTCGCCAGACAATAAACCGTAGCTCTCTAAACTTTCCGCGGTGTGAGAAGCCCATCAAGTTCTCCTCAGTACACCGCTCATCAACATCACCTATTGCCCAACGCATGGCACGCGGTTAAGTTCCTACGTGGCCGAAGCACCAATGGCGGTCTGGGGCACTGACCTTTGTTAATCTTCTCTCTTGTCGATGCCTGTCTGTACTGTCAAATATATCATCTGTAATGAGGCACGCTGCGTTCCACTAATGCCCAATGAAAGGGAAAAGCACCGGAAGTAAAAGTGCGTGGAACTCCAGGAGCGAGAGTATTGACAAGAAAATAAAGCTTGCTGTACGAAGATAAATATGCGAAAAATGTAAAAAAATATACAAACCCAAAACAGCACTACCGAGATGCGAGTCCAGCTTTCTCGGCCAATATTTTGAAAATTGGAAAATTGTAAGACACTCTTTTGAAGATAATGGTTCAATATTTTGATATGTAGAAAAATCTTTCTTTAAAGGTGTCTCCATGTATCGCCTCGAACAATTAACACTGCCATAGAAAACCAAAGGGGAACGATTTTGACGACAGCTAGAACGTGAATATAGAAAAAATACCAAACTGCCGTTAGGTGATCTTGGGATATATTGATTGTTATAGTGAAGTGTTACATTATAAGAAAACTGCGTTCATAAACATTTTCCTGTTCAAAAATGCTTTTGTCCAGAATTGGTGGGTGTGAAAGCATGAAAAAAGCACGAATCTTAGCCTGTTATGCGCAAGGAAATAGAACTACGTAAGGTATGGTGGTGTCGCTATAACCAGAAAAAAAAACTTGAAAGGTGACAAGAGAGAATGCAGCTTGGGGCAACACATGCTCCATGTACAAGTGTCACCGAACGTTCTTCGCATAACAAATAAAAAACCCCAAGAAATAAGACAGCAAGCACGCGATTTTTAGCAGTCAGCGAATTCCTGACTCCATAGCTTTCCAGCCCCTTCCTTAGCTCTGCAGCCCCATAATGTTAACGGATGATTAGGTGTTTGTCAAGGCCTCTCACGTCCATGCTTAATACACATTTACAATAATTACATTAACCAACGTGCTTTCATGTATTAATGAGCGTTGCTCGTGTGTAAAATATGAGGGAGACAAAGCAAAGATCAGTTTACTGAAGCAGGTCGCACAATGACCAGTCACTGTCCTTGACATGAGAATCACCACGTATCTGTGCACCCCATCATGCAAGCTCCAGCGTGCTCTGCTTGATATGTGAGCAGCTTCTTGCCATTGAGTCGATTCAGCCTGTTCACGAAGCTTCAGAAGGGAAGTAATGAAGTGGCCGTTTGCAGGCTTTCGCAACAAACGAAGGCTTAGCCGCTACAAATCTTCGTCTCAAAAACTAGACAAAATTGTTCAGACTGTTAATAGACTATCCATAGACTTGGTCGATAAGGCCTATAGGGGCAATCCTACAGACTAGTCTATAGACGACACAAGTCCTACACACAGTCGATAGAATATCTATGCATTTATGGTCATACATTTTAGCAGACTTTTCTTGTAAATCCAATATAGACAATCAATAGACAAAAAAATATCAATAGGAAGGATATAGCGTACATAAGAAGTGTATAGAAAATATATATAATACTTTTTAAGAAACGCCCGCGAGCAATAGAATTTCAAAAACGCACAAATAAAAACTGTTACAAGCCAAATCAACTTCAGCACAGCGGTAATCGATTTTTTTTCCAGTCTCAAAACGTACTTCTGTGCCAAGGTACCTCTAGTGATCTTCTAACGGTCGGAGCTCGCGGTACTATGCGCAAAATTGTGTCATAAAGTTTTACTCGGTGGTTAGCAAAGCCGTGTAGGGAGAGTTGGTTTTGCGTTTAGAAAAAATGAGAAGGCTGAACTGTACACTCAAGGCAAAACTCGTCTCAGCTTTGTTTTTTTTTTCTTCAAAGCTGTTTCTTCTTTTTGGGCATTGATGAACAGCCAGTTCTGTGACCTGTCAAGCGTACGATAAAGAAAGCTGAAATCTTAAAGATGAAATATGGCATCGACTTGTGTACGCCTAAAATTGAGAGCTCTCAGGAACACCGGCATCTGCGTCCATCCTCCATACTTCGGTTGGCACAAAACGTTGAGCTCCTTTGAGCTGCTTTGAGGGCTGGAAACACGGACGGTAAGCAGATAAAGTTGGACCGCACCGTTTTCATGCGTTGCAAGAGCGCTTCACCGTTGCTCCAGTTAGACGGCGCTTCGCAGGAGAAAGACTTGAGCTCAAAGTTGTCCACGTGCTCCATGTCGTGGAGGGCCCGGGCGAACAGCGACACTGCGTCGAAGAGCAGAGCCAGCTCCGTCTGCGAAGGCGCAGTCGCAAAAGTTGAAGCTTTAAAGTTTATTCAGAATCCGCTGCTCAGGAAAGCAGGCTAAAGAATTCTTCAGCACAACTTATCCTCGAATGGCCTGTTTCCAGCAACACTGAACGTGTTTTACTTCCAGCATTAAAAAAAAAGACTAAAGAAGAGAGAGAGTGAAGGAGGTTAACCAGCTTGTTTCCTAGCTCAGTTTTTGAAGCTCAAGCTTCACTACGCTACCTTGTAACGATTTCGCGGTGCTTGCGGTTTTGGCCTTCAAGTGATCCAGAGGTCAAACCTCTTACGGCGTGAATCGGGCGTCCATCGATATATGCGATACAGTTACTGCGCCATTTCCATTCCTCAAAACCATTTCGTGTGACCACCGATACATGCCAGACACTTACTGGGCCATTAACTTTCTTCAAAACCAATTTTAATGTTCAATTTTCTTCAAACCCAAAGGAAAGCCGCATAGCTATCCTCCTGAGACGGTGGACATCTCAATCACTCTTTGAGCTACGTGGAGGTAGTTACAGGTGCGCGCTGCACGCGTTAAAACTCACAACGTTGTAGCAGAAACGCGGCACTGAAGCTATAGACCGCCGGGGTTCTTTACACTCCGGTGATTTTGAGGAAAGGAAGGCTCATAACTGGCTCCCTGGGGCAGAGGACGCCTCAGTCGCGCATTTAGGTACGCAGCGGTGGGGAGAGAGAGAGATGGGGCCTACATGTATTAGCGCTGAAAGCGTTGTGGCAGACAAGCACTACTGCAGCAATACGCCGCAGTGTTCATTGGGTGACCAGCCTCTCGCGATCAACCAATTATTTCACCGCCACCTGGCCGGGCGGGCGTGTGGCTGTATCCACTGTGGAGAACGCACTGAACGTTTGAGGCCAAGCGGCGTCTACTTACCCGATACGCCACAGCTTTCGCTCTCTAACTAGGCTGAGCAGTAGTTGAACCACAGCTAATTTAGATGAAAAATTTTCCGGGCAATAAGTGTATATTGCCTTGGGGAACCTACGGAGAGGTAAAGGATTATAAAACTGCTTGGAAATAGTGTCGCTTATTTATTCACTTACGCCTAAACACTGTAGCTTTCTTTTTGCGAACTTAACGCATAAAACAGACTGCTTACGAGTGAACACCTGTGCTCTTTGAACGCCTAGAGTGTAGCAACTGGTGGCCACGGAAATAAATCTCGCTAAAGCCGGACATGCGCCCACAAGGGTTGTGCGAAGAAACATAGACAAAGAAGTATTCAAAAATCACTAACGTCTTAGCTGCTGTTGTTTAGCACTCTCCTGCATGAGCGCCCTCTCGCTTAGGAGTTATTTCTGAAATGCTGGCCCCCGAAAAAAGCATTCACGCTTACCAGCTGTGTTGTGGCCGGGTGCCTGTAGCAGTTATTTGGAAAACAAGCGACTGCTTGCTTTTTCAAAGGCTGTTCAGATGAACCACTCGCTGCTAAGTGAAGCCTTGCTCTTCAGATTAACCTTCTTGGCTGAGCAAATTTAACTTTGTTAGGGCGAGCGGCAACCAAGCCGATGAATTATAGACAACACCAGGTTAGGGCTGCTTGCTCTAATTCCTCCTCATCTTGATGTTCGTTACAAACCAGAGCTCCGAAATTAATTAAATACCAGGAATTCCATCTTGATGCGTAAACATTCCGGCAGCATAAAAAATTCGCGCTGTTTTATGTTACCCAAAGAGCGCTATTATTAAATGCCTGACCTTTATCTACAGCGCTGCTGTCTGGGCGCTGAGAGTGCAGTGTGGATATATACCAGCCAAAGAGCATGGCCGCTGTGAGCTTGCTAAATAACGTGATAACACCGCATTAAAGTGAACGATGTCTGCTAAAGACTGAAATCGCCATTTATTCCTGCCAGCCGCAGATGTATTTGTCTTCAAACTTAGGGCCTCTGTAAGCCAAAAGAAAAAGACCAAAGCTGCTCCACAAAAAGAAACAAACATTATGTTCAGAAAAAAGAACGGCTCTTTCCATACAAAGAAGTAAAGAGTACCCTGCCACTATCTGTCGCCTTTCTCAAAAAGAGGTCCGGCAGCGCTGGACAGCATGTCTGAAGGACATATCTGAAGGACATGCTGTCCCTGCCCAGCACTCACCCTCAGCGCGGTCATCTCCAAGGCTCGACGTCCGAAGCGCAGCTCCGAATTCGTCCAGTCGTGGAGCAGCTTCTTGGTCTCTTCTTTGTCAAGGTCGACCAGACGCAGAGCCGACACGTTGGCCAGCGCCCCCTGGAAACGCGTCATGTCCAGCGTGTGCGTGTCCTGCGCGCGCAAAGGTGAGGAATCTGTCATCGCACACACAGCTATAATTTCTCAGTCCTTATTTTCGGCTGCTTGCGCCAGTCAGCGTCTCAATAATGCAAAAACGCTGCAAACATGGGATATTTGCTCAGCGTATAATGTTGGTAGTGATTGAAGGTAAAAACGATATTTTACAAGTCGCGGAATATTCGGGCGCGCACGGTCTAACACATACTCGCTTAAGGTCGCAATTGCTGCTTTCGTGACACCTGTGCAGAATTTAATTATTTTCGATGGAAGCGATCCTCAATAGGCACCCGAGCTGTGCGATGTCAGTGCACGTTAAAGATCCCCAGGTAGTCGGAATTTCCTACCGGACACCTCCACTAAGGCACCTCTTTCCCTCTTTCTTCTTTCATTCCACCTTTTTTTATTCCCTCAAGGAGAGGTTGAGATGTCCGCCGAAAAGTGAGATAATTACTGCGTCATTTCATTTCATCAAAAGCAAATTTTCCCACCCGCCAGCAGTTTCAGGCATCAAGATGCGAACAGTACAAAACCTTGCTAAGCGATCACTGGATCATTCAGCAAAGCGACTAACCTCTGTTGTCAGAACCTGACGCGAATGGTGTTATTTTGCTACGCGTAGGTTGCTTAATTGTGAATTTCGAGAAGTAGCTGCCACTATCGCACGATTGGCTAAGCAGTAAATGAGAGAAAAAACTTATTACTGCAAAATCCTCCACCGCTTTTGATTTGACACCGCCTGGTAAAAATGAGGTATATATCTTCAATGGTGTATAATAATAAATATTTTACAGATTGACTGGAAGACTATCCAACCACAGGTAAACAATAAATGTGCAGAATCGTAGAACACCGCCCCATTTACTACACCATTTCAAAGTGGTTTCCTTTCTAAAGTCAAGACCCCACCGCAAGATGCGCCACCGATTCCTTACTACACCAAACAAGGCTCTTAATTATTTCTGGAAATTAGTGATTCTACAGCGAAAGTTGTTATAGCGAGCTTCCTAGAGCGGGGCTTCACCGCCGTCCGTGACCGGAGAAGGCAACTGGTTAGGGCGCCAAACACGGGATGGCGCTGCGGCACGCGTGATGCCGTAGCCGATGGCTGTAGCCCGATAAAAGTGAGCGCCGCTGCGGAGCGAGCCAGTTGTTCGTATGCAAGCGTTATGATGGACGCTCCGCCGTAGCAACAACAGTCGAAGCGAGATCATGAAGCAGCAGTGCCAATCGGATACCGTCAGACTCGACACCGCGAAGTAATGCGTCGCTACAGGCCGAACACTGGCGTGTGCACAACCGAATGTGAAGATGGTTGCCGCCATGACCAAGCCGCGCTTTCCTGCCAGTGGCAAGCTGCCTGCGAGCAAAATAAGAGTGAAAGAAAGCCAGGTAGCAGCGCTGGAAAAGCCCAGCCAAGCCAAGGTCCCTAAAAATGCTTTCGCCGAAATAAGCCGTGTAAAGCGTTAGAACAATGGTACGTGAGATTGCTTTGCTCAGAAATTTTACGGCAGTGCACACGCCTGCATTTCTCTAAGCCCCTTTCATATGCACAACCTTTGTGAAAAGCATACTGGCCGCCACGCTTGTTAATGAGCTAGTAAGTGCGTCTCATTTTGATTCATTGTGGCACCTCTGAACCTTTTCATGATAATAGTAAATATTGTTTTTCTCCTAGAGATTATAGTATTCCACGTGTGATCCATGTTTTTTGGGAGTGGGCTAAGTTCAAAACTTGGCACCGGAAACTACCAACATGACACCCAACGTGGAACTACCAACATGGAAACACCGAGCGCAATGGAATTATCGCAACTCTGCAAATCATGCTGAACCAATAGCTCTGCAAGGCCTCGTTCAATTGGTGCATGTGAGCATCACCCCGCCAGCCTTCTTCTCTGCGATAGCGACCTCGCCTCCGTCCGGTCGGCAGAAGTATCGCAAACTGCAAGAAATTTAAGCGCGTTAACGCTGGATTTTACTAGTTAACTCCAGCAGTGATCGAGTCAGCACGGACCTGGGCGAATAAAGGCGCGCGCTATAACGCGCCCAACAAATGCCGGCTTGCCGGTCTACCTATTCGACGACGGGTTCATCTCCATCGCCTGAGATTGTATACGACCGCGTTATGAATGCAGTGTAACAAAATGCTCCTGTTGACTATCGAATTGTCCTGAAGGACCTGCTCCTCCCGCCAAACCACTTATCGGTCACTACATAGTCATAACCATCAGAGGACGTGATAAGGATGGGAAGACGGTAACTGCATGCCTTAGGCGAGGTCGCCCGACAGCAAAGCGCACGGAGAAAACCCTACGCGTAGAGAGGGTTTGCAGTCTTTAGCTGCTGGCTTTTATCAGCACAGTTGTGGATACAACGTTACGCCCGACCCTCAAGGGCCATGGCCACGTACTATGACGATTTTATTATTCCGAAAGCATTATTTATGTCAGCACCGGAAGGGTCCGCAAAAAGCGTCCGCTAAATGTCTCCACCAAATGTGTAAGCATGAGTAGTGTGGTGAAGTATATAAAGTCAGTTATTGAGCAATATCGAGTCAGAGTCATTAGTCATTGACCATTAACATAAGTCATAAATTAATAACTTTATTAACGATCATAATTATACCGCTAACTAATTTCACTAATGAATCATGGTAATTAATGGATGTAATCTATTATGCTACTTAATGACAGTAACTGATGGGCATAATTAGTGAGACCGTGTGTCGTCATTAGGGTGTGCCGTAATCCCATACGTCTGATCACGTCACGCTCTACAACTAATTAGAGTAAAGTAAAAAACGGAGCCCTGAATGTCGGTGTCTGAGAAGTAGGATGATACGGAGGTTTTCAAACAGTTCAAGAAAATTCCAAATGACATCATACGGACAAAAGCTACCAAAGACGACTAGGAGTCACCAACGTCGCGACATACAATAGTGCTTTCGCATTTCTCCAATGCAGTCTTTGCAGTGCTAGGTTTTGGCTTCTTGAAACACTAGAGAGGGGCTGAGATGGTGAACATCACTCTTTCTTTGTCCTCGAATGTTTTGAAAGCTCGACAAATAACGAGACATGGGGAGTTCCCGACTAGGCCAGGGATTTCAAGGAAAAGGCTCTCCAGCTCGCTCCCTTCTTCACTGTCAGGCGCTCGGCCAGGTTAAGCGCGGTAGGTTTTCGTTGTTGTTGAAGGCTGGCGCAAAGCGGGTCAGATTTGGAAAATGGGACGCGCCATTTCGAGCATCAACTTTAGGCGGCCGGCAAGGCTGGCAGCGGTTAGTCGCACCTGTTCGCTACCTGTATTTACACCTTGTAAATATTTGTACATAAGAGCTCAGTCTCCATCGCACAGAGTGTTGGCCTCCACTTCATCAAAGCCACCGCTCCAAGGCTCAGACAACCAACACAGGACGCACTTATTAGGCCCTTCTAAGCAGGAATATCAAGGTCAGCGTTTTTGTTAGATCCTGATGCTATCGACTGGCGGCGGTTGTGAACGGCGAAGCAAAATATTTTCATAGCGATTCGATATCTAGAGAGTTCCCTCTCAAAACCACGGGCTCTGCTAAAAGGATACCGCGAAGAAAAATTGTTGCCATTGACTCAGAAAGCGCATGTAAAGAGCTTCCTAAATATACTATGCAAACTAAGGCCAGCCGCAGACGAGATGTATATTAGCACTAAATATAATTAATGAAGTAGCAGCTTCGCTGCATGTCGTATTAAGGTAAATGCTGCAGCCGTACCAAATGCATTTCTTTGTGTGTATGACAGCGGAGAATTTTCTTTTTGATTTCAGTGTCACTCATTTTTGAAGAAGTAAGTCGCGAATATTTGAAAAGAAGACAGGAAAGGAGGCACTAAGAATTGGCAGAAAATGGGTGCACAACACTGTCTTCTTACACACCCCTTTTGCCGGAGAGTTTATGCATGCAGGCTGGTAAAGTTTTGCGTTGTTAAACCAGTTACTCTTTGATATCCTGTTGTGATAAGATCGCTTAAATATTAGCAGTCCGCTATCCTTCTGTAATGGCCGTCGTCACTAGGCTCTCTTTTCGCTGTTTCCTTCTGCTCTACAGCAGTCTTAGCCTCATCTTCATAGTGTACTCTTACGAACCCTGGGCGAAGTCCTCCGGAACAAGCTCTCATAGTATGCTCATCATGCATATAAAGTAGATAAAGCCTGTCACTGATGCAAGTTTTCTACACACACAGGCTTTAACAAAAATGTTGTGGCAGCACGAAGTTTGAGGGGAAAAAAGTGCTCAGGAAGGCGGCAGAGACTAAATTTACACGCGGCGCCACTATGCTGACTATGCATGTTAAGGATGAACTAGCACAAATAAGGGGCGCCGAATATAAGTGGCCCAACGTTCTCGGCTGCCGCTTTGTAGTGTTTTGACGTGTCAGTGTCAGACGTTGGAGTTCCTTGAAGCGGTTCGAATATGCCTGAAATAGCGTGGCTAGCTCGCCCCTGCTCAAGGCGCTCCAGTCGACGGCTCTGCTGGTAAGCATCTCCGGGCTGTCTGTTTTTTCATCAAACATATATTCGTTTTGTCAGCATGTTCGGTCAATCGCTCTGTTTTCAGTAAACAAACGAAGATGTATCGTCTGTACGTGCTGGATAAATAATAAATAAATTATGAGCAGAAGTAGAATCCTCTCACAGTGTAGCCAATCTTCAAATAAAAGTTGAGGAAGTTATCCAGCCGTCTTTTTGAGCAAACAGCAAACGGTAGGTGGATGCCACCAACTCGCCGCGGCGGCTGAGTGGTTAGGGCGCTCGGCTACAGAGCCGGAGTACCCGAGTTCGAACCCGACCGTGGTGGCCGCGTTTCGATGGAGGCGATACGCGAAATGGCGCCCGTATGCTGGGCGATGGTAGTGCACGTTAAAGATCCACAGGTGGTCGAAATTAATTCGGAGCCCTCCACTATGTCACTTCTTTCTTCCTTTTTTTTCACTCCCTCCTTTATCCCTTCCCTTACGGCGCAGTTCTGGTGTCCACAGAGATGTGAGCCAGATACTGCGCCATTTCCTTTCCTCAAAAATCTGTTTTCAATGTTCAGCTCAGTGCCAGCTCAGCTATGAATTGTTTTCGTGGTTTGTGCCTTAAATGTTAGTATTCTTGATTACCATCAATTTCACTCGTACTACCATCGTTAACTGTTAGTGAGCGGAACACTGGCGTAAATATACATTAGCATCAACGGGTGAAGAGAGTACCGTCAAACCTCAAACAGGCTGGCAACACGAGCATCACTGATACAACTAAGATGAAAAACGGATATCAATATGAATTCGAAGCGTTTGTCGGTTGTTTTTGTTCAAACCGCAAACAGGGAACTCTCCCTGCGACGGCTCGGTTAGTGTGGCTTTGTTCTGGTGAGTGCAATGTCACGGATTAAATTCAAAGAACGATATGTCCAAAGAAAGTCAAATAGATCACAATCCCTCTCCGTAGGTTTCAGCGGGCTTCCATGAACTCACTTCCGCTGATATTGCGAGTTTCGCAAAACTCGGCTAGTGTCTTTTTGGTGCGGGCGTAGGACTTCCGCTGCATCGTGGTAGGTTTTTTTCTTTCTTGTGAATTTAACAACATGCAATTGACAGTCAACACTATTCCATATTCTGTTACGAAGGTTTCTGTTTTTTTTCTGTGGCTTGTTTTTCCTAAATCGACTCAGGCTATGGGGGACGCCGTAGCGGAGGGCTGCGGATAATTTCGTTCACCTGAACATTTCTAATGTGCACTGGCATTGCACAGTGCATAGACCTCTTGCATTTTGCCTCCTTCGAAATGCGATCGCTGCGGCACGCATCGAACCCGCGTGTTTTGCGTCTTTGCGTTTGCGTCTTTTGCACCATAATAACTGAGACACAGCGGGGGTTCCATTACAAAGACTTCGCTCCAGCTGCTGGTCTGAATTAGGGCCACGAAGATGCGTTTTCTCTTTTTCTCACATGAGCCAACAACACTTCGATATACGATTTGAAGTGCTACAGTTCTGGTTCTTTTTAAATTGTTCAGTACTCATTCGGTGTATATTTCAGAACGCTGTATTTGATTTTTTTTGTCCAACCAGCAGCTCGAAAGTCGCGAAGTGACCTTGGCTGAAGTGTAGCGCCGTACTCGTAGTATTATTTGGAGAAAATTTCGAAGTGATCACTGCTGACGAAAGCTACAGCGGCGGAAGTGTTAAAAAAAGGCGCCAAATAACCTAGGTTGACTAAACCTGCAGTGCCCGAAGATTCCACTAAAAAAAAAAACAGTCGATTAACCATGGCTGAACTAACCTGCAGTGGCCGAAATACTCGTCAGAAAAACCGCACCCTGACCGTGGCTAAAGTAAACTGCAGAAACCGAAAGGTTGGTTAAAGAAAAATCGGACAGGACACTTAAACTTCGCCTCAGGGTATGACGAGTAGGGTGTTATGCTTTCTATTCTGAGCAGTTTGACACTTTTGAACGCATTTTCACTTTTTCAATTGTTTCAATTGATTAATTGATCAATTACCTATTACCCACTGTAAATCTTCTTAATTAGCGTGATCAAGCGTTAGCTTTTTATTTTGAGCATTTTGACACCATTGAGCCCCCTTTTTATTTTTCATTTTTTTTTAATTTTGTAATTCTTCAATGAATTACAACTACTTCATGAATCACACACCAATCAATGATCAACCACTGGAACCATAATTTGCCCTGATACGATTTTTTTACGCAGCCCCCGACTAGAGATCGCCAGTTCGAATCCCTGCCGCGAGCTAGGCTTAACTGCACGAAATGCTGCACGAAATGCTGAATCGTATGACACCATCCGAAAAATTCTGCGGAAAACGGTTGGCGTGGAACGATTTTTTTTTCATGCAGCAGCCGATTATTTCCCACACGCGATGCCGACTACGCCCGCGGCTTTTCGACCGAGCGAGCTGTATACGCTGTCACGTGAAGTTCAATTTGTAAAAAAAATCGCCCAGTCATCGTGGCTAAAGTGGCCTGCACCGGATGAAGAGCTTCTTAAAACTTAGCTCAATTAGTTGCTGGATTGACATTTATGCCGGCAATAATATCTGCTTCTCCTGCGTGCTCAAAATTCACTTAGAGTTTATCTTTGGTTTACTATCCTTTTTAGCACGTGGTGTTCCAGTAATTAAGCAAAAAGGGTCCTTCCTTAAAGGTAAATTTGTCATAGCTATTACTGTACAAAGCAACGTTATCACCAATAAAAATAACAGAAGTTAAAAAATGAAACCTTTACACTAATGCCCAAATGGAGTTGATGTCTACAAGGTGTGTTACAATGTTACAGCTGGGATTGTTGCACGGCGTTAAGCGTGAGTACGGAGCATAATTTCGTCGCCTTCTGAGCGTCATCGATGAAACTGTCACGTAAATGTGTACGTTTCAGTGTCTTTACAAGCGTTGATTTATTCATATCGGAACTTGTCGCCAAGTACTGCATAGGGTTGCCACATCCTGTTATGGTGAAGGTGTGCGTTGTCGATTCTGGCCGCTAACACAGTCAGGACTACCTTAGACTTGAATGAACCTGATGACCAGGCAATGTTTCGTAAAGAATGCTCTACCATAGACCATATGCACACTGTAACCAACAACTATGTACAGCCTTCATAGATTACGAGAAAGAATTTGACTAAATAGGAACTTCGGCAGTGATGGAGGCTTTGCGCAATCAGGCTGTTTTAGGAAAAACTACTGCAAGATATCTATAGCGGCTGCACAGCTACCATAGTACTCCATAAAGACAGGAATAAAATTACAACCAGGAAGGAGTCGGGCAGGAAAGCACAATTTCTTCAAAGCTATTCACTGCCTGTTTACAGGAGTTATTCGGAGGCCTGAATTGGGAATTGGGGATGACATTTAATGGAGAATGCCTTAGTAATCTGTGATGAGAGTGCCTTGCTAAGTCACTGAGAATATGAACTGCAAAGCATGGTCAATGAGTTAGACAAGCAGAGCCGAACGATGGGTTTAAAAATTAACATGCAGAAAACCAAAGTAATGTACGACAGCCTCGCAAGGACACAGCAGTTCACAATTGGTAGCGAGCTGCTGGAAGTGGTGAGAGAGTACGCCTACTTAGGGCAGGTTGTTACCGCAGATCCGGATCGTGAGAGGGCAATAACTAGATAACAAGAATGGGGTGGAGCGCAATATAGCAGGTTCTCTCGGATCATGGATGGTAGTTTGCTAATATACCTCAGGAGAAAAGTATACAAAAGGTGTATCTTACCGGTACTCCTCTATGAGGCAGAAACATGGAGGCTAAAGAAAAGGTTTCAATTTAAGGAGAACACTGCGAGCTACCGAAAGGAGAATCATAGGTGTAACGTTAAGTGACCGGAAGCGGGCAGAGTAGGTGAGGGAACAAACGCGGGTTAATGATATCCTAATCAAAATCAAGAAGAAGAAATGTGCTTGCTCATGACATATAATGCAAAGGCGAGATAACCGATGGTATTTAATGGTAACGGAATGGATTTCAAGAGAAGCCAAGAGTAGCAGAGGGTGGTAGAAAATTAGGTGCGTGGAAGAGATTAAGAAATTCGCGAGGATAGTGTGTACGCAGCTGGCGCAGCAATACGTTTAGTTGGAGAGATATGGGAGATGCCTTTGCCCTGCTGTGGGCGTAGTCAGGCTGCTGATGCTGCTGATGATGATGGCATGCAGTGGGGACACCTGCTAAACCAAGTGACCGCCCTAAGAGGGTGGTCACAGAACAGCGCTTCCCTGGCAGAAGGCACGTGGTTACGACTTGGAGTGTCCAATCAGCATAGGCGTGCGAGGTGGCATAGCAATGCCTCAAGACACACAAGAGCGCTGCTTAACCATTCTCCTGGGTTTAGCATACTGTTAATTTTTACCTTCGACTGAGTGTAACTCTGACTCGATAGCCACTTAGCTGCGACATGGATGCCATGGACACTGACCATTTTCGATTAAAACCGGATTTCAAAAATCAAATTAGGTGAACGCTTTATAAGCGAAAATGCTAAGCAATATTAACTGACCCTATTCACTATCATGTTTAGCGGGCGGCAGGAGGCTCCGGCGTGGCAACCCTGTACCCCTTAAGCCGGCGTACAGTTGCGAGGTTCGAAAGTAAAATCTCCAACTGAGGGCTGCTAGTCGGCCCTAAACAGGCTGCGTGAAGAGAGATGGGGAGGAGACTTCACATCCCCTTCTTTAATAGTTTCGTCAAGGGGCGCTGACAGAAGTCCCTTCGGCCACACTTTGGGGTGGGGGTGATATCGTATTTGTCGGACAACAGGATTATCTCGCTCAGGTGGGCGCGACACAATGCAACCGCCTTCTTGTTGCGCGCGATAGTTGCAAGCATGGGCGCTCCGCGCAGTTTACGTCATGCTCCAGAAAAGAAATATTAGAAAAACTGCGCCAGTTCATTGTATAAAAGGGACCACTGAGCACTTTTATATAACAGCAATTATCTCCGAATCTCTAAACGACGTTGCAGTGCATGAACCAGAAGACTTGGCGATTGCTTCCTGACCAAAATTCTTAGCGATCACTACGTTGTGGCTTGGAGTTCCGCGTAGTGCATATGGCAATGAATTACAAAAAAATGCTGCGGTACCTATGAACCAAGCTGTTTGTTGCTCCGTGGATGGCCAGATGTGCTTCACACCACGCCATTTGTAGACACTTCCACAGACGCAAAATGTTTTATTTACTGTGCCGTATAGCTGATTGTCTGCATGGGCTTTTCATTATATCAACGATGAAATTCCTTTAACGCAATATATCTTCAACGTGTTTCCTGATGTATTCGTACGTCAGCATCTGCTGATGTGTCTACGGCTGATGCATTAACAATGTCTTAATATCCAGCGCATACGTTAATTTCATTCACATCATTAACAATTGCTCTGCCAAGTACAAAACGTGGACAGCCGAACTCTGGTCACTTCTTTCAATAAAATCTAAGGCGTACATGGTTTTTTCCGAGGCATTAATATTTCCCCTGAAAAAATCGGGCTACTCAGAGACATATGTCCCCGCTTCTTGCAAAATACCGGCAGGACCCTGAAAAGAGCTGAAAATTGGGATGGTTGCATGATGGGAAATTTCCTGGGGTTGACGCGGTTAATTACAGAGGTGACGCAACTCTCAATGCATCTCCCTGCGATACAAAGCGACTATTCTGAATGGTCATCGCTAATAACATGAACATTAGGCATCATCATCGTCAAAAAAAACAACAGCCTGGCTGCAGAGCTAACAGGCACGGTACGTGCGTATCCCATTGTTTTCCGAATGATCATGCCCTGCGGGGCTGCGGCCACTCCTTCGCCGCAGATTTCTCCATCCCATCAGTCCACCTTACACTCTGCCCCTCCCTTCCCCCTGATCATGTTTAATTCATTATCTAAGTGTTGTAATGGTAGGGCACATGCCGGCAACAACTGTGCAAGTGGAGTCCCACCTGCAATTTATAACAGTATAGAAATATTTCCAGTTCGGTAAGGCCAACTAAGGAAAATGTGTGCATTTCCAGAGCACCACCACAGAAATGGGGGGTACAGTACTGTGGAACTCCTACTTACGATGACAAGTTGGTGCATTCACCTTTCTGTTATCGTGGTACCAGATGTACCCTATAGCGTACGACGCACCTACGGAGTGACATGAGCATGCCAACGTTACTTAATCACAAAGTCCGGCTCATTCAGCTGAATGTACACATTTAAAGGCCTCTTCCATCCAATTCGACGCTTATGAACCCTAATCTAACAAGTCATTGTTGACCATGTCGTTTCAAGGTTATGACAATTAGTTTGAATTTTTAGTTAATTTCCAGAAGAGCCAGCGAAAATGGAACATTTTCTTTTGAACGCTTGTCTGAACACTAATTTCAGACCTTTTTTTAAGCGGTAGCCCGACTGCTAGAGGTAACGGGCTGCGATCAACGATCCCATGACCTTCAAGGTTCAGCCAAGGTCAAGTTTTAAGTTTATGTTAGGAGAACCAGTGCTTGGTGAACGGTGACACCAACTGTCAAGCCGTTGCAAAGGTCAAAGGTCGAGGTCAAGGCCTTTTCAAGGTCAAGTCAAGGTCATCACGGTCGCCAAGGTCAAGTCAAGGTCAAACTAAATCGGGTCACATAATCAACTCTTGGTTCGCCGGGAGACTAAACGCGGCGTTTACGTGACAGGGCGTGACTTCACGTCCTCTACCGAGTACATAATGTGAGGAGCACTGGCGGCCTAGAAACGAAGTAGAGATGCGGTGTTCACGTGCTAGGGTGTGGCGTCACGGCCTCCAAAACCGAGTACATGAAGGAAGGAGCGCCGGCGCGCCTAGGCACGAAGTCCGCATGTGGTGTTCACGTGCTAGGCCATGACGTCGCGCCTTCAGGCAGGCATAAAAAAATAATGCTGGTTTTGCTCTGGTTAAACCGAGGGAGAAGCGGTAGCTTCACGACAGTTTAGCCTGACAAAGACCAAAGAAACGAGCAAAGCATAGCATAACAAGACTTTGCCAGCTAAACCATCGTGAAGCTACCACTTCTCCCTCGGTTTAACCAAAGCTAAGCCACCGTTAATTGTTTTTCCTCCACTAGTAGGGCCCGGCTTAGAAGGCGCGTTTTGTGCTTGACTTCGCGTAAGGTATCGCTTAAGCGACATAATCACAGTGAAATTTTCTGCCAGCTTAAATGAGTATTCGTGCCATGTTGAAAGCGTGATGCCGAAATTGGAACGCGAGCAGTGTGCAGTAAGTCAGTCACCTAGTGACACGCCACTCTCAGCCATTAAGCCGTAGCCCCCTCCCCTTCCGCAAAAAATGTTAAAATGAAGGCACGGAAGGAGCCAGCTGTGTACCTCTCATAGCTCATGAGTATTAATGAAAAATCTAGAAAAAATTTTGTAATATGAAGCCAAGGGCTTCCGTTGAGCGCAGAATTGTAGTGTCTACAATGCGAGTCATGGAGCCATTACGGGGTGAAACTCTCCGTAAGTGAAGCGGCTTACATTTGCGTTAGATTGTGAAGGATAGAATGCTGACGTCTAATAAAGCATTACAGTAATCCCGCGGCTTCAGTTTTTGTTCCCTTTCAAGCTCTTTGACAGGAATGATGGTCTATAAAGTATCAGACACGTGCTGAGCAATTTACCGGTTTCTCTGAGAAGCACTTCGCGAATGAACGTTTTATTCAATTTCTAATGTGAAACGTGTCACAATGACTGAACTTGTCTTGCTCGTTTCTCGTCCGCAATATTTAATCACGCGTGTATGGCCTAGTTCTTTTGAAATTCCAGAATTTACCGAGGCTCGCTAACTGATATATGAAGCGGAATGAATCGTAAACTGTTCCACATGCTTAAACGGTTGACCTATGCCTTTGTGCCCGACGAGCTTGATTGCAGCCAAAATTAGCTTGCAAGAGAAAGATCAGCACACCAAAATGATGTCCTACAGAATAAACGAAGATAAGGCGTTCAAGCTTTCACTCGCGTAATAATGGAAAGGAACTGAGGGCCTTGAAACCCCACAGGTGACTGTGCTTTATCTTTTTCACCTCACTAATGGGCGCGCCAATGTGGAGAAATCTGCCAGAAGTCATTACAGAACACGAACTGCATATAGCTTTGTAATGCGAACTCAACGTTTATCATCCCCACTGCACGCCTTCTCAATCATCTGAGTGGCGAATACTTTATAGTCTCGGCGTTCCCTGATGCTCCATCAAGATACGAAATCTGAATAAGGCTTGAATTCCGAAGCCGCGATGCAACTAACAGACACCTTTAACATACCGTGTGCCATGTTAGTATTACCGTTACCAGGGTACCGGGGGCTCGCCCATCGCCAGTGCGCACGCGCTGTTTGTTCCTGATGCGACAAGCGTGCGTGCAGCTGCCGGGTACCTGGTGATATCTGGCACCCTCAAGGCAATCTGCGCATGCTCACTGACGGCGCATGGGCTGCCGGTAGTCCTGTAACGTTAAGGGTAACACGATACACGATGCGCTAAAGGTGTCCAATAGCCACGGTGCATTGACATATGAGGTTTATGTGCATTTTAACTCAACCCTCCGCTCTCACGCACCCAACTGAAGAAATACGGTCGCAAGAATAAGGAGTAGAAATCATGCATGCTATTACCCAGCAAAACCCGTTAACTGTACAACCAATGGCAGGAGGCCACGGTAAGTTTATATAATTCTATATTCATTTTCTTTAACAGTGTGAAATCTCGACAATAATCACTTCTCTTCTTATTAACGAAGTATTAGAGGGAAATAATAGGAGACGAAAGACGACTATACTACTTGGGAAATATTTAATCAAACAAATGTTTTCTGTACTCGTGCATATTCCTCTTAGCCTCTTTATAACGGAGCTCAAGGCTATCGTGGTACTTGAGGAGGTCTTTATAGGCCTATTATGTTTAGCATTAGCGTAGTTGCCTAAAGATCATATATTACGCAGGGTTCTTTTACACGGATAGATTAATGTACACTCTTTGGTGAAAGTACAGTGAATAATCGGCTTGCTTGTAAGCCATGTTCTGAGGCTCTTGCACCTTCCTTGGATGTCCCCGGTTACAGTGGGTCAAGGACGCGCGCACATCTCAACATCAAGATATTATGGTACTTTGGTGATGCATAATGAGTCTCTGCGTGGCCAAAATCAAACCCCTTTGGCTCTGCTGTTTTGACGGTGTTATAAAGAGGGGGTGCTGCGAACCAGCACTTGTATCCCAATAACTGCGGAACACACAGGGAGCTTTGTGACTTCAATGAAAGTTGCTCGGGGCGACCATAGACTGCGGGGCGACCATAGCATGCCGGTTATTGCAGTGCTTTATTTTCCTATTGGGTTCTTCACCGCAGTTCTTCAAGGCTATGGTGCCCTAGCTCAGTGAGGTAACCGAGAGCGTATACATGCAAGGGCAAATGACTGTTTCAGAGCCTATATTTAGGCTGATGATCACTGCATTTCAAACTGCCTAGCTTTCTAAGCCCACTCCACTAGACCTTAAGGTGGCTATCTTTAACACTGTCTTCATCTTCACCAGCACCATCGCCCCCCCCCCCCCCTGTGTAATGCAGGAAAGGTCGTTTGGGGTACATAAATATATCAATAAAAATTCATAGGATGGTTACGAGTGTGCAATGTGAATGTTTGAACGTTAGCTGTGTTGTTGAGAGCTTAGACAGAAAGATTGTTTTATTTTTCGCAACGTCACACAGCGCAGGTAAATACACACTTGCCCAGGACTGCCGTCATGAAGTGAACACCCTAACACGAACGCCGTTTGTAGGCAGCGCGCTTGGATACTGGGTTGACACCCGAAATGCGCTGTCGGGCTTCCGGCCGGGGACGCTTTTACCCATCCTTGTCCTTCAGTGGCTTTCGGAACAACTACCTCTCGCAGCCCAGGCGGACGCCCAAGCCACTAGCCGCCCGTTGCCAGCCACCTCTTCCCCATCCCCCAAGTTTTCTTTATTCCTGATCCTTCTAAAAGGGGCGAGAGAGTTTCCCTCTTTCCGAATTGCCGCCTGCCAATACAGGCCAGTGGCAGGCTCGAAACAGAACCACCTAATAATTGGTAACGTTCTAAAGCAAATTTACTCAAGGAAATTCATCGCGGCCTTATTTGATTTTATTGCAACCTTTGTCCGTAAAGTTTCGAGACTGAGGTATTTTTTTCTCTGGAAATGATTCCCCAAAACATATGTTGGTGCGTATGTATAGCGCCATCTTTTCGGCCAAACCGGAGCTATTTATTTTAATTGCTGTGGCAGCCGCTAGATGGCACTACATGTAGAACAATACTCTGTCACTAGTCGTCCGTGCATTGTACTGTGAGTGAATGTAGAGAGATGGGCGTCCACCTCGAACAGCGCGTAGACACAAAATTCTTTGCGACGCTTGGCAAGACAGCCACACAGACGTGCGAGCTCCTTCGTGACGCTTACAGCAACGAGAAATTATCGCGGGCGCGAGTTTTCGAGTGGCACAAGAGGTTCTTTTCAGGGAGAACGTCGGCGGAAGACGACACAAGGCAGGGGCACCCTTCAATCTCACAAAATGAAAACAACATGGCTCGAATCAAGTAAATCGTACAGCAAGACCGCACCATTACGGACCGCATGTTATCAGATGCTCTCGAAATTAGCAAAGCAACATGCCACCAAATTTTGTGTGAGAACTTGGCGAAACGAGAGCTGAATGTCAGACTTCTGCCACACTCCCTAGCACAGGATCAGAAGGACACGCAGGCATCAGCGAGCGCTGATTTGCTCTCCGATGCAGAGAAGGATGCTGCATTCGTCGACAGCATCATTGCTGAATACGAAACATGGTGTTTTCAATACTACCCTCATACAAAGAGGCAGAGCGCCGAATGACGGTCCACAAGCTCTCCGGTGTCGAGAAAGGTGCGGGGATAGAAGACCAAAATAAAGACGATGCTAGTTTTTTCGATGCCAGAGGTGTCATACACCACGGGTTCGTGCCGCAGGGACAGACAGTGAATCAGGAGTTTTATATCCGCGTGCTCCAACACATGCGTGATGCACTGTGACGCCGTCGCCCTGACTGATGGGCATCTGGACAATGGAGTCTTCTCCACGATAACGCTAGGCCGCACAGTGCTCTCAGCTTGGCAAAATTTCTCGCGAAGCACAACATTACTGTACTTCCCATACGCCATACTCGCCTGACCTCTTCCCATGTGATTTCTTCCTGTTTCCTCGTGTGAAGAGAGCCCTAAAAGTTCGCTGGATGAGGAGCGTGGATGCCATTCAAGACGCCACGACAAAGGAGCTGACAGCCCTGCCAAAAGAACAGTTTTCCAACTGTTTCCAATTCCTCAAGAAGCGTTGGAAGGTGTGTATAGACTGCAAGGGAGACTATTTCGAAGGGGTGCTGCAGAAATGATTTCAATGTTAAACGCATTCTTTTTAATAGGCTCACTCTCGGAACTTTACGGACACAGGTTGTACATTTGCTGTGTCCTTGTTATTGCTCTACTAGCTCACTTTTGTGTTTTCCTTGGCTTTCCTTAAATATCCTTTATTGTTCTGCCCGCCGGATATGTTGACGGCACTTTGAGTTAGTTTTCTTCTCATTGTATCCATATCTGTTGAGGATTTCGACCGTAATATATGTACAAAGATTCTGTTTTGTGCACTATTGCTTTGTTCTCTTTCTGCTGTGTGTAAGTGTCGTTTTTTTTCCTTTTCCGGTCTTCATTGTCATCACTTGTTTACCCTCGCTTTAAAAAAGTATTCAGGCTCTTCGACAGAACAGTGCATTAATGTATTTCGTCGTTTCTTTCATCGATTTGGCAAAGTGCACTATAATAATAACATGAACGACAAGACCTACAGCAGGAATCTTCAATCTTATCTATGAGCTTCATAACCACCTAAACGATATCACCAACGTCCGCGCCAATTTCTTCATCAGCTTTACAGGATGCCGCACATCAATCGTCATATTGATCAAATTTAATTTTTCAGATGCGCGTTCTGAGACACTTTGATGTCGCTTGAAACTGCAGTTAGTGTCTCGTGAATTAGAGCCAAGAAATTAACTACTGATTTTCATTTTTCATTTCCTATGGAGCTTAGGAGTGTGCTTTTTTCGTTGAATTAATTCAGTCCACACCCGCTGTTTATAATGCCATGAAGCTATGAAGTCGGAGCTGCCCGGAGTAGGCGTATGTGTGGATCCTCCATCTTCCTATATAGTGTGGCAGGGGGTGTTTTGGGGGATTTCCCTCTTTTCACCTGTCAAACACCTCCACCTGTCACCTGTAAACCGTCTCTTCCCCACACCTCTCCCTTTCCATCCTCCACGTGTAGGAGAAAGGAGGAAGATGCTGGACGGTGATTAACTCAGTAAAAATAAAATAACTACGAAGAGAATGATTCGGACAACAGCAGGCCTACATGCAAAAAATTCAGAGGACGCATGCTCCGCCATGAGGAGGACGCGATAGTGTTTGCAGGTTGTTTTTATTTGGTCAATTACCATTATCCGTGGAAAATGCAACAGAAATGCTGCAGGCTGATTTCCTTCCAATTGCACGGATGGAATATGATGAAGACTACGGCTTCAACCAACTACGCGAGAAACTGCCATTCAACACGCGAGAGCGCGGGAAGCTGACGCAGGCAACGACGTTGTAACTTAGAGATTTTAACCTTTTACGTGTCTGAGCAACCAAGCGCACTCTTCCTCCTTTATACACGAGCAGTGATGTCACGGCTCTGCAGCGCCCCTCGGCCGCCTCCGTGACGAGTGGTCACTTGGCGCTCCTTACTAAAGGACTTCAGCGCCTGCTCCTTGGGAATTTTCTCTCACAACCACTCCGACGCGAGGTTTCCGCGCCATGATAGTCTTAGCGCTGTCGCGTTAATAGCCTCCCTGAGAACTGTGTGCAAAAATGAGGCTTGCGGACGCTATTCATTATCCGCATTGCAAGAGGAGAGCAGCCTGGTTCTCCCAAACACCACCGGCGGCCATGTTTGAAAGAGCCAGCTGTCGATGCTGCGCCGCATAGTTTAACTGCTGCTCCATTGCGCCGTTTGTGGTATAAGGGCTCACCGCGTGCCACTGACACGTGGCGTATGGTTACCATAACTAGAATTCACAAACAGAGATGACAAAATAGGGAGAGTAAAAAGGAACCACTGGAGGAAAAGAGAATTTCTCAGAAAACAGCAGGTCACTGTGCAATGTCAACAGCCTCTAAACCAGTTTCAGCACAAAAAGAGGCTTGCAGCAGCTATTCTTTCCTCGAATCGCTTCTCCGTTTTGCGGAAAGTGGGGAGGAATAGCAATGAAATAAGAAAACAATAAGAATCAAAATACCATGGGAATTCAAATAAAATCAGCTTTAGATTAAAGTGGTAACTGAAATACGCGGACTTCGAACTGGACAATAATCCGAATGGCAATAGACTAGAGATAGAAAAATGTATGCTACAGTATTTCATCTGCATTGATCCAGTTGATCGCTCCTAGATTTTTTTTCCACCTTGCGTCTAACGCTCTTTATTTCCCAATTCTGTTTTCCTGCATAGTTACTGATTAGGCTGCCGTTTCTTTTCCTGCATTATGAGTCAACAATCTTTCTGCACAATTACTTAACTACTTGTAGCTGCGCACCTGTTTCTTCCAGTTTCCTCAGGCGTACTTCATAAAATATTTCCCTCCCTGCTTGCGACGCTTCTAACTGTGCCCAGACCACGTCTCCTTGTATTGTCTGATTTGTAGTTGTGCCATGAGCACCTAGTGCTGATCCGCTCTTTAGTAAATTTTTAGCCCCGACTGAACTTCGGCCCTTATGCATTACGCAGGTTTCCCAAAAGTAAGTTCTGCCACTATTATTAGTTCCAAACTGCCTCTCAGTACGTCAAACTTCTTCTATCTCATAATGCCATATGCTTTACTACTATTCCATCTCTTTGCTTTTTCGCCGTATACAATCTATTCGTTATTTTTAAATTTATATCTAGTCTTCGTTTCCCCATACGTGGATGTTTATATCCCGCATCCATTGGTATCTGATGTCCTTTTAGAGTAAGACACTTCTAGAAGAAGAAATGCCTTCTCAGCGTCATCGGCCAGAAGATGTTTTGAAGACAGCTGCTTTTTTTGGCTAACGCCTCAACACCAGCGTGCACAATCTACCTGTATATACGCACCGGTCGAAGTTCCTGTGACGAAGCTCCTTGAGGAAAAAACAGCATAGTTTTGCAATAACTTCAGTACAGTTCGAAATTTTACATAAAAGCGCAAGGGTCCCGTTCTGCAGAAAAAAGGGCGTCGGCGTTGTCGTCGTCGTTGATATCAAAAAACTCTTCATTGGTCGAAAATCTGGCTATGCAGCACGGAGAGCGGCAGAATTAAAAGCTGATTAAAACACGAAAAAAATTGCAGGCGCAACTTGGGCAACGCCTTATGGGTATGACACTATAGCGTCAGAAAGGTAATCCTCATGAGTGGTCATTCGCATCATTGCATTCATAGGTCGTTGGAAGTCTTCATACCACTTCTGGTATCACTCCTCGTGCAGTGGTGCAGCGGCTGAGCGATGAGCCATGGCCCTGGGTTGGCAGGTGCTGCCACCGGTGGAACATGTGCGAAACAGGTTGCTCTTCCCCTGCAACTCCACGCGGCCAATCATTATTTTAATTGCTACCTTCCACGGGGTGCAGTTTGATCACAGTCGGTTGAGGAGGGTGGGGTGACGCCACTAGGTAACGTCATTTAGGTGGTCACCTGCCTCCTGGGTAGCTTCTGTTGAGATTTTTTGCGGAGTTCACGATCACGGCCAACGACGGCGTCGATGAAGACAGATTTTCTGCGAAATGAGTTTATCAAAGCTATCGCCTTATAAAATGCTAATTAAAAGCTCGGAACGTGGCTAAACCATCATTATGTTATGTAAGTATACAGAGGAAGGGAACTGTCATGAAAATTAAATTGAGGTATTCTGAAATCGAACCCCTGCCGTTTGGATTACTAGATATGCACGCTACCGCTAGGCCACTCAGGGACGTTCAGCACGCTTGTTGAAAGCGGGGCTTGATATGTGTGTCGTCAAGGGTTTTGAACAACGATGGTGATTTGGAAAGAGGAAACATTGTCTGTGTCTGTGTGAGCAAGAGGAACCGCTTACGGCGCCTAGTATAGCTGTATCGTCATACCTTTTAAAACGAAGCGTAAGTATCCCTCAATCTTTTTTAAGGTACAGAAAGGTTTGTACTACAGCTGAATCATTATCATTTTAACCGAAGAAATGATAATGCCTCTAAATTCATTTTCTTATTCCCATCTGCTTCCTTAATGCACTGAGCAAGAGGAACCTTATTTTTTAAAATAAACATATTAGAACCGTCATCAGAAACTTCCAATGCGTACTCATTCTTCGGCCATCCGCTTAGAATGACACTAAAACACTGCGCAGTTAATTTGTGGCTCGAGTGGGTGTCTAAAGACACACTGGGACTCCATTTTACTGCAGACAGCAGGATAATCCCATTCAGGAAAAAAAAAATCTGCGGTGTGTGTGACTGTGTGTGTGTGTGTGTGGGGGGGGGGGGGGGGGCGTGCGCGAGTGTACGGCGGTGAAGACTCCACGCTCCGTGGGAGGTCCCCACCACTCTCCAGAAGCGCGATTACCACCATCTACCCATCCGCACCCTCCAGAGGGTCTCCAGTCAAACGCCGCTCACAAATATCTATCTTCCAGAGGCCCATAAAGCACTGGGACGAAAGAGCAATGGCGACATCCTATTCGAACACGCAACGGAAGGCGATCAGTGTAAAAGCGAAATGTGCAACCAATATACCAGCACAGAGCTCTTTAAGCACATCTTACTATCAGGTGTTGGGTTTCTGTTGCCCATAGGTGTGCATCGCACTGCTGGTCTGCGTCGTCCAGAACCGCTAGCAGCCGACGAGGAAATCAAAACGATGGCCAAACACCTCGTCGATGTCCTGCGTGTGGCTGTTTTCCGAAGTAGATACTCCAATTGCCAGGGCAGCAATTATTAATCTTAAAAGCGTTGAACCCGTTCTTGTTCCTGTTACGGAGCGGCCACATGTTATGACTTTGAGGCCTCTGTGACTACAGGGGGCGGCACCACGAGTATAGTTCGTTCACGTGTCACCTTTACTCGGTATTTATTTGTGTCTTTTCGTTTCCAATCTTCCCCAGATTGGCGTAGCAGGTCAGGGGCTGTTACTTCGGCAGACCTCGCCACTCTTCCGCAAAATAAAAACCTCGCACTCTTCTTTCTACATGTTTTTCATTACTATCATTTAGACATAAATTCCTTGATTTCTTGCAGCGTGAGCTGCGTCTTTCAGAGCATAAGGGGGGCCTCCTGGGACAAACGAGTCAGGCGCTGAATAAACTGAAGCACCGAAGTCAGCGCGCGCCAGCATGCGAGTGGGGGAGAACGAAAACAGACCTTTGCCATCCGAAGAATTTAGCGACGCCAATGGTCCACACCACCATGGTGCACACCGCGCCCTCTTTCGAGGACAACCCTACGCGAAGACGTGACGACCGCGTGCCAGTGGTTGCTTCGCTGCGAAAGCATTTCAGCGCATGCCTTTATGCCGCCGCTTCCTTGGCTGTGGTGCTAGGACAGGTCTTCTGATTAGGAGAGGGGCTGCATTCGGTCGCACCGGGGACTTCAAATCTGTCGGTCCAACCTCCAATCCGAGCTGCCTGGGCAACCGTACCGCACTCCGGGCGCTTTCGGCGAGCTCTTGTCGCCAAAGACACGATGTGGAAAAGACAGCAAAGCAGCCATCAGCGTTCCTAGCCTAGCCGCGGCTAACCATGAAGCGGTCGTTCCGAAAGTTCGGCCCTTAATATCAATCAGCTCACTCGGATTAATACTATATATAAACCATTAGGCTTAACACATCCCATTTTCTTTTCTCTTCATCTCCTCTTGATATTTTATACTAGCCTCGCGCGTGCCAATTAAGGAAACCATGTACGGCGACAAAGAGAAGTAAAGGGTCAGACGCGCTGCTGCTCGGCCTTCCCAATCGCTCGTGCTACACCCCAGTTTACAGCACCATCTTTTAAGGGGCAAGCTCACAGGCCTAAACAACACAGTAGTCGTCGCCATCGAGCGTCCTGGATTACGCCACCACCCCGTGCACATAACTCCCCAGCTGCGTTTCGCGCTAATTTCGGGATCCTGGCGGAGTGCGGGACCCAAAGAAGACGCCGCTAAACGTATTAACGCTAAACGCCACCGTCCGCGGCATGGAATATCACTCGCGTTACGGGAGGGTAATGAAGGCAGCCAAGACGGTGGCTCGTGCTCTGATCATTGCACATGTGTCGCAGGCCAGTGCCACGCTGATAATGATGGAAATGCTTACTGAGGAACAAGAAGGAGGGGGAATTTGGGAAAGGTGGTCGTCCAGGATTCGGTTGGGAAAGGCCGCCGGCCGTCCTCGTTCGACGACGGCTCGTTGATCGCCGATATCCGAACCGGTCAAAGCCGCCACCCATAATCACCACGTTGGCCGTTCTATGAGATCTATAAAAATATTAGCGTGGCAGGCCCATACCATATGATATAGGTTTCAGTATTAGCCACAGAATTTAGACTCCGATATAAAGCATCTCAATGTACCTTGTGAAGTTTAGCCGGATTTCTGAATGAAAAAGCTTGCAGTTGTCCGAGATTAGATTCCTCTGATTTGTTCAAACCCTTAGCGGTATTTGGATTGATTTGCCTGGTGAGACGAGGCGTTGTAGATATTCAGGATAGGCTATGAAAAGTTGAAATGAGCCACAATTTTCAGGGAAGGAGGAGGAAGGATCCCAGGAGGAGAAATGCTCGGGCGGCGGCGTGTGCACACTAGTTTTTCTCCACCCGCTGGTGGCATGGCAACGAAGTGAGCTTTTTGTTGAGTGCGCAAACTCTCGATTGTTGCAGGATTGTGCAGGCTATCGGTGCAGTTCTTTCATATTTTTTCTATGGGCTGTCTGCGAATCTGTGATAATGTATTCTGAGGTAGGATAAGAGGCCGCCATCCTCTGGTCACCGTTTCCATCTTTGCAACTTCACCTTGTTTAAGAAATAATCCACTGACTATACCTGTTCGCGGTGGATTATCAAGATCGCTGATATTAATTTTATAAACCCCGCGGCATTTACGAAGAAGGTCCCTTCTAAATTATTGTAGCTCCGATTCCTCGCCTTGTCTCTGACAGTCCTCCTTTTGAGAGATGCTCCGGATGCATCTTTTTTTTTTGTGAAAGGTGTCATTAAGAACCTGAATCTCCGCTCTTTCGGAATAGTATGCATTTGCTGGTGTAATAGGGGTATTCGATTACCAAGCCGTCCAACACCTTACCCCCCGTTGGTGTCCACGCTAATCAAAGTACTCATTTGTTACATAAGCTTCAATTAGTTCGCTTGACGCATTATGTGCCCCAATTATAAGAAACGTTATATGGATGTTTTATCAGGCACCCCCAGTGCTTTTATAACCAGTCTGACTATTACGTCGAAACAGTTTCAATCTTACTTCCTCAGCCGAAGGTATGAAGCCACGTACACTATTATAATGAATATAAAAGCGTGAATTAGGCAAATAGAATCTTTCGCATCATACTTCGTTTGCTAGTAACCATGCGACAGTCAAAAATTTGTGATGGGTGGAAAGTAGGACGAAACCTCTCGGTATGCTGCCCGCAAATCTGCAGCACGATAATATCTTGAAGTACACCCGAAAGCATTTCTAAAACTTGCAATTTATACAGTGTGAGCCGTACGTTATACGGAGTCCACCCCTGGCCTTTGTGTGGATGGCGTCTGTAGAATTTGGCGGTCGATGGGTAAAGGCTCATGGGTCGGAGCAGCGCTTTCACTGTTGGATGCCCTGAAGTCCACCCACCGGAGAATGCTCCGGGTACCTAAGGGGTATCTCGATAAGCTGCAATCCGCTAGGGACGCAGGGGTTGGAGGACACACACACACACACACACACACACACACACACACACACACACACACACACACACACACACACACACACACACACACACACACACACACACACACACACACACACACACACACACACACACACACACACACACACACACACACACACACACACACACACACACACACACACACACACACACACACACAGCACACACACGCACGCACGCACACACGCACACACACACACACACACACACACACACACGCACACACACACACACACACACACACACACACACACACACACACCACGCACGCACGCACACACGACACACACACACACACACACACACACACACACACACACACACACACAGGCCACGACTTTTTCGCCGAAAGAGACCTACTTCCTGATTCCAAAAAAAAGAAACTAGATGGCGCTACAGCAGCCAGCGGTCTCTCGGCAGATAAAACGCCAGGGAGCAGCGTGGCATAATGTATTAGTAGTGGGGTAGTGCAAATGTGTGCTCGCTGTTTGTTGACACACATGCCGCGCGGTGCGCTGCTGCCTAGTACAGCACTCGATACGGAACGCCGCGCCCCCCTTAACGAATCGTTTCTCTGGAAACGCAGGTGTTTGATTTGAGAGACACAGTGGCTCGGGTTGAAAAATTCAGGGGACACTTACGACCCGCCTTAAATGTATAATACGCGATAGAGTTAAGTGGCCCCTTCAGCGGCGTGGTTCCCTCTTTGAATATCAATTTGCAAGCACGGAGGTTCTCGTACAAGACACACGGGCCTCCCTTTTACCAAACCGAACGAACGTGCCTCGATGACCTACTGGTAGCGTGTCTGACATGCGACCCATGAGTCATAGGTCCGATTCCCATCTAATTATCGCAATTTTCTTTCCATCGTATGTAATTTACCTTGCATTGTTAGATGCCAATATGACGTTTCAATTATATGGCGAGCTTATAATCATAAATTTCGAATGTTATAATCACTTTACAATTAAGTAGCTCCACACGTCACATCACAACCCTATCGACAATTTCGGATCTTCTCGACATGGCAAAGCCAACTACGACACCGTGCTCGTCATTGAACAGGACGCTTAACGTTATAGGATTAATACTACCCGCTGGCGAAAGGCGCTGCTCGACGAGTCTTTGCGTACTTTACGGTATTCTTTATCCGCACTGCCATGGTATGGCAGAACAGAAGAACAAAGCTTGCTACAGCTCGGACAGTGCCCGCAAGCGGCTGCATCCTAGAAAACCAGTTCGCAATCACGCACCGCCTCATGAAACAGCGTATGATACATCTTGCAGTTAAGAGCTAAACGTGCACACGGTTGTTTTTCGCGCAGGTTAAAGCACGCTATCATTACTACATGACCGTGAAAGAACGAGTATGACACAATTTAGCAGTATTTCTATACATTAACGATTTCTGTCTCTCCCAGTCAGAAACGGTGCTATGTAAATATTAAATGCAGCGAACTAAGCCTTATACAATTGTTTCACTTCAACACATATTAAAATACGGGGTCATCATCATCATCATCATCAGCAGCAGCAGCAGCAGTAGCAGCTTGACAGCACCCACTGCAGGGCAAATGCCTCTCTAATGTCTATCCAATTAACCCGGTCCTTTGCCAGCTGCGCCCACCTACGCCTGCAAACTTCTTAATCTCATCCGCCCACCTAACCTTCTGCCGCACCCTGCTACGCCTGCCTTCTCTTGGAATCCGCTCAGTTACTCTTAAGGACCAGCTGTTATCTTACCTTCGCATTACATGCCCTGCCCAAGCTCATTTCTTTCTCTTGATTTTTACTGGGATGTAATTAAACCAGTTTTGTTCCGTCACCAACTCTGCCCGCTTCCGGTCTCTTCACGTTACGCCTATCTTTTTTCTTTCCATGGCTCTCTGCGTTGTCCGTAACTTAAGCTGAACCCTTTTCTTTAGCCTCCACGTTTCTGCCCTGTAGGTGAGTACCGGCAAGATACTGCTGTAGCGCACTTTTCTCTTGAGGGATATTGGTAACCTGCTATTGATGATCTGAGAGAACCTGCCAAATGCGCTCCACCCCATTCTTATCGTTCTAGTTATTTCCCTCTCGTGATTCGGATCAGCTTTCACTACTTGCCTTAAGTAGACGTATTCCTTTACCACTTCCAGCATCTCGCTGCCAATTGTGAACTGCTGTTCCCTTGCTAGACTGTTTAACATGACTTTGGTTTTCTGCGTGTTAATTTTTAGACCCACCGTTCTGCTCTGCCTGCCTAACTCATTGATCATGATTTGCAGTTCGCTTCCTGAGTGACTGAGGAAGGCAATGTCATCAACGAGTCGCAGAATATTTAGGTATTCTCTATTAACTCTTATCCCTAACTGCTCCTAATTCAGGCCTCGCAATACCACCTGTAAACAGGCGGTGAAGAGCATTGGCGAGATCGTGTTTCCTTGCCTGACGCCCTTCCTTATTGGAATTACATTACTGACCTTATGAAGGATTACGGTAGCTGTGCAGTTGCTTTACATATTTTAGTGTTTTGAGATAAGCCTCTTCTACACCGTGATTCCGCAATGCCTGTATCACTGATGAGGTTTCGACTGAGTCTAATGCTTTCTCGTAATCAGTGAAGGCTATGTACAGGGGCTGGTTATATTCTGCGCATTTCTCTATCAACACAATAATAGTGTGAATATGATCTATTGTGGAATATGCTTTACGAAAGCCAGCCTGGTCATTTGGTTCAATAAAGTCGAGGTTGTTGCGATTCTATTAGCGATTACCTTAGTAAATACCTTGTAGGCAACAGACCGTAAGCTGATCGGTCTGTAATTTTCCATTTCTGCAATTCTCCAACGGGTTTGAAAAAAAAACTCCGCGCCATCGATGGAATTGCATAACCAGGCCTGGAGTGCGGCCTGATCTCGGTGACCAGAACCGACAACGCACTCCCTCACCTGAACCGGATTTAGCCACCCATGTGTCGTACTCGGCCACAACCGTCTATAACCGAATCAAATAAATACGGGGTGCTGTGAAGCAAACAAATCATTACTTGCTAACAAGTCAGTCTTCGAGCGACCCTTGCACACGAAGCGGCTCCGGGCGGTAATTATGTTCGCAGGTAATTCTTTGTTGTTCTTTCCTCGCGCAGTTTTAAGCTCACCATGCTTACGCTTCGGGGAATCAGCGTAATCGCTTCCTCGCTACGAAATCTTTGAAGCGTCCATTCAGTGACTCCGTCGTGACCGAGACATCGAGTTCTACTAGCACGGCTCATTGCCTACGGTGGCATTTTTCTGCTACACACCTTTCGACGCACACCTAATTTCCTTTTTTATGGTACTATATGCTCATCCTGCAGTGACTATGCTGGGTGGGCACGATTTAGCAGCACAGTCACGCCGACTGCTGCGGCACTGCGGTAGGTATGGACAGGCAGAACCTGTTCTGCCTATATCGTATCAAAGTTACTACTGATAGCAGCGCATCGCATCTTCGTGGCTTCGCGGCGCAAAGAGGGTGCATACTGCTAACGCGCTAAAAGCGAGCATTGAATCTGAACGGGCGGAGAAAGCGCCAAAAGACGGAAATCTAGAAAAAAGGTTTGAGTCTGATATACTTATTTCTGATATTTAGAAAGAATGTTAGAAAGAACGCCGTCGATATTTCCGGAGCCCTTCACTATGTCGCCCCTCATAGCCTGAGTTGGTTTGGGATGATAAACCCACGTAGACCATAAATCAAACTAAAAGCACATTATGGACATGCCAGCACACAATATTTTCATTGCTGAGGATGTAGTCGGCATTCTTTTTTTTTGTGATTAAGGTAGCTGGCTAGTCTTTCCCTCACTGTGCAAACTTTCTGACTATTGGTATTAGTCAAGAGTCTGAATCCTTCGAAAAACGTATAAATGTAACATTCGCCGCTTAAATAATGACACTCATTTTCTTAACCAAGAACGCTCTTGCGAAATACTTTACAGAGTTGTTTCACCGATACGAACCATATGCCTTGATTAGCATCTGAAACCGATGATGACGGATCCGAAGAACCGTACAGGCAAGGTCTCATACAGTATCAGGTCTGTGAACGGAGCAGCGGCATTCATATAAACTTCTGGGGAAGTGTCGAACGGTTTGGTGGCGTCACTCTTATTTAAGAGCTAATGTCTGCATCTTTTTAGAGACACATGGTTAGCTTCAGCCTAGCTCTGAGGTAAAAATACCGACCTCCAATAACTGAGCTGGGACGGAGTGAGACGTTAACTATCAAAATGATGTGCTCAGACTAGATCGAAGAAATGAGCTTAAAGTTTTCTTGCAAGGTGCACTAAAAGATACATTTTTGAAAGGATATTAAGTAAAAAGCTATTTATGAAACTCTGGAACAGGTGGCTGTTTCAGAAATATCATTGCCAAAAAGCCGCCGCAACAGAAATATCCCAGCAATGCAAGGATGGATTTGGCAGCTTCAGTAGCCTATTCAAAGAAGGCATTTCATTCTCGTTCTGCGCGCTTCTATACATCTGCTTTGCCACTGACCTTTCCATTAGCTGCGCAAATATTCCCAAGTCGATATAAATAGACGAACTCTATTCCATTACATCCCCCCAGAACTTTATTTTCATTTCCTCTCTACAAAGACGTCAGTGTTGCATCATGATATCTAGAGAGCGGGAAATACAAACAAATCCTTTCGTGGTGCTTTCCTCGAGAACGAATGTCCATGAATTCGCTCATTGCAGCTTTTACCCCAAGAAATCATTCAGGGTGCCTGTGAGCTACTATGAAATATATAGCTATTTCAATGTGAAATTTAATAAAAATTTCTGAAACGAATTGTTGGCAATAAAAGAAGCACTAATTGCAAATTACAAAATAAAATAAATAATATTTGCTATTACATTTCATCATCCTCACTAGTCGGTTAAAACACACTGTACGACAGAACCCTATAGAGTTTTCGCTTGGGTATGTTTGTCTGTGTTCATAGCGAAGGAAAGAGAGCGCAAAACGATGAGGACGAACAAGAGAGGCGGACAGAACTGGCGCCATGACATTTTATTTCTGCCTGCTAGCTCCTGGTGATGCCTGCTTTCACCCAGCAAAACTGTTACTCGCGCACTCTACCCCCTTGTTTGGCGTGTCCGGCAACGATTCACTTCCATGTATAGTGCGGTTTCAGTGAACGGTAAAAAACACCAGGTAATAGGAGTTAACAGGAGCCCTCCACTACGGCGTTTCGTATAGCTTGTATCGCTTTGGGACGTTAAACCCCGTAAAACCAAACAAGCTCCCTTCCATTGATCGCTGCTACCAGAGAACCTTAGTTTTAGCTTGCAAGAAATTACAGAATATTCCAAAAAGCTGCTCTTATACTGTCAAGCATCTTCAGACATTTTGTTTAACATCGTCAGCTCTTATAGTGACAATCCCCTTCCTCCCGCAGCCAATGTCTTCTTCGCTCACATAAAATGGCATCTCGCATATCAAGGTCCCATGGCTCATGAGTGATCGAGCGTCCATTAATTACATGTGGCCTGTTAATTGTTCCTGATTTATTAGCGCATAAACAACAATGTGACCCAGGAGTTGTCTGCGGGTAATTTCAGCAATTCACCTGTCATCGTTGCGTTAAAATTTATTCAAAACGGAAACCCCAAAATACATTTTTGTGTCACATTCCATCTTGCGCATTATTTTTAAAAACAAAACTGGCGCCGAAGCTCGTGTCACATCACGCGAACTCAGCTTCAGCTTTTTCGTATCCAATATTCCTTGTTAACCGCTGCCGACTCACGGCGTTATCGCTATTTTGCCACGCGTTGCTGATTATCTCTTTTTTTGTCTGTCATGTTCGGGAAGGATCGTGATCTGACGAGAAAGTTTAGGGGATTTCTGGGACCGTTCACAATACTGAAGTTGTACAGCCTGGACAGTTCGGTGTCCGAGCCTTGCTTGGGAACAATGTACGAGCATTCCGTCTTACAGCATGACGAGCTTTCTCCTGTAGTAACGGCGCTGCCAGCGATGTATTATGCCGTAGCGATAAGCTCCCGCCGTCCTGCTGGCTAACCAGCCAGAATGTACGGAGGTGTCCCTTAAGCAAAGAGTCTTGTGGATGATGATGATTATGGATTTTTATGGCGCAAGGGCATCTATGGCCCAAGAGCGCCATGGCACAAGGTATTTTCGACTTCACAAGGTGGGGTGTCCCAGACCCATTTCGTTAGCATTTCACCCTATATAAGCCGAGCACCAGGCAGGGGAAGGTGTGTACCCATTGTATCACCGGTGGGTACCCGGCAGCACTGGGGATCGAGCCCCGCACCTCCCGCATGCGAGGCGGTTGCTCAACCACTTGGCCACCGCTGCGGTACTCTTGCGGATGCCTCCAAGCGTGCAATATCTGCGGCCCTGCCATGAAAGGAGGGTCGGTAGGGGTCTCTGGCGGGGAAGGGCGGACGAAGCAGATTTGTTATACCTGTCTTAAGAAAGATTTGTTGTGCTCGTTCGCGCAATCCCAGAACGATGATTCTGGTTTGGAGATGAACCCATAATCAGCAAAGCGACACAGGACGGGCGATCGCTCTGCGCCTTTTTACATAGAGTGTGGCCTACTTCCTGTCGGAATATTTATCCTAAATAGCTATCATTGTCATTTCGCTCCACACGAGAGGCCAAAACAGCTGCAGTTTTCTACGTTATCTTAGACATGTAACGCTCTATCGACCCCTTCTCCGCTCTTCTACGTTCTTCGCGCTAAGGTTGCGACTCTTCAACCCGTGGCCGAAAACGGTGACATAGCTAGGTTAATCAATATGTATACAATATTACACTGCCTGCTGGACCAGCGGTGTCCTTTATCCAACAATCTGAGGTAGGGTGTTCAGGCCAGAACTATATTCGTGTACATCTATCGCAATCGCTGGAACATTATTCGTGTTCAGAGATGACTGAAAGAGTATTGAAAAAGTCATGTGTATTCTTACGACTGACGCGCTATGCGACCAAGCATCAACTACTTGCATGTATTTTCCGCCATCTCCCAATTCACCCCTGGTGGCAATATGTCTTTCCTTTAAGGACAGTGAAAACTTCAGTATTAAGGAGAAAACTGAAAGGCCTGGTTTTTTTCTCAGTGCCTCATCTAGACAAAACCATCTCCTTGAGTCATCAGTATTGCAGTGCTTAAATTTGGGGTCAGGACAAAATTCATCACGGCGCCACATATATCGACCCCTACACCATGAAGTTTAAATTATTATATGTAAAAAAAAACAACCGGCTGGCCATTTGGTGTACTTGCTCAATTCAGCATATGGTTCGGAACGCGCACGAATAATTTCAATCGCAATGCTGCTGGACAGGAACATACTTACCAGGGAGGTGATAATGTAGTTGTAGTATTCGCTCATCATGCCGATTTCGTATGCCTGCAAAAAAGAAACCAATCACATATCTAAAAACTATTTGCAGATGAGGGATTTGTACGAATCCTGACAATATAAAGGCAGACAGATTAGAATCACACACAAGCTACTTTTATATTCTTAAACTCAGAAGGTCGCCAATTATTTTTAAAAAACTTGCACTCATTTTGAGATTAAGTTTCTCCTGCGTGCGTAAAGAACAAACTCTATAGCTCGCTTGCTTATTAATGTTTAATTTGACAATGATGAGAATACTTCTCCTGTATGGGATGATAGCGCAGTGGTGACCTTTATAGTAACATTAAAAAAACCGCATATATTATATTTCAAGGAATATGTGCAGAGCTAAAAATAGACTTGCTATCGAAGACGTGCCAGAAATCGTACTGCTACAGTCGTGACTGCTCCGAAACTAACTGGGCGTTCAGAGGTAACTATAATTGCCAGCATCCCAACTACCGTCGAGATGAGTGAAAAAAATGGCTCATCCCCAACTACCGCCCATTTCGCATACCATCAAGCAAGACGGGCCTAACCATCCTGCACTTGCTGCGTTTTCTCCTGACTGCTTGCTTGGATTCTGCGAGGATATTTCACCAGTTAGCATAAGCGGACGAAGAAAGCCTAACGTGCAGTTCTGGGCCTGTCGCTGGCTACTCGTCGCAGCTGCTCTAAATACTTTTTCTGGCATAGTGAGGACAAGAAGGTTACAAGGAGCACGCTGCCTCGGAGCCAGCTGGGCCTCTACAGCCTGCGCCATGAGGTCGCTTACAGCTCGGGAACAGAAGAGAACGGCGCCTTTCAGAGCGCTGTGAAAGTACGGAGAAGCCAGCTAATGGGATGCAGGGTCCGACGTTTGAAGGCTTCATGCAAGAAGGACCCCTTTCTTTAAGGGAGTGAAAAGACAGGAAGACACGATAGATTAAAGGTCGTGCGATTCCTTCCTATTACGCTTTCCCTCCCGCCCTCTACAAAGTCTTATACTTAATATTTTGCATCTTATAAGCGCCAACAGCGCTGAATGTTGTATTCCTGTGCACAGAATTTTGTTTTTTCATGTTTCGAACTACATCCGACAGGTCTCTATGCCGACGCTCCTACGATAGAGTGAGCCTGCAAAAGGAACCGCCAACAGTAATGAAAAACAAACCCCGGCATCCCGTGTTCTGCCGCACACATGCCAAACTTCCGTGGACATCCAGCAACTAGCGCCCGTAGCAAACACCCCGTAACTCAGGGCAGTTTCTTTTGTACTTGTGGTGTGAGGTGACGAGAGAGAGAGAGAGATGGGCACATTTCCGATGGGCACATAAAAAAAATGAGCTGTACTGGGCACTCAAAATCTCAGTGGTGATTTCGAGTGTAGAGCGCCACGTGATCCGTAGTGACCGGCGAGCCAACTAGAAACATTTTGTCCAGATTTCCTGGGTTTGTTACTCGGGTGTGCATTTAAACGGCGTTAAATGTGGGCAATGTCAATATGTTAAAAAAAGAACGAAATAAACTTGTTCTCTCTTTGCAGACGGTGCTTTTGTTTTCTGCCGGAGCTAGCCTATTTTCAAGTGCCAAGCTCCACTCTTCAATTCCCAACCGCACTCTGGTATCGTGTTGTTGACAGTCGTGCTTAGTAGCTTTCCCTTCTTCGTAAAATGTCTTCGTTTTCTGGCCCATCAACCTTGCTGATATTAGAGCACTTCTTGAAGCTTTCGACACCATTTCTGCATGCAGTGGCCTCTAGTCTTTAATGACCCGTCGGCGTAACAGTGCGCGGCGATGACAGGGTCTAGGAACGCTCTTAAAAAGAGCGCCTACAACCGTAAAGCCGACTATACTCAGAAAAATTGGCGTAAAGGTAGCGCCTTCAATATAAATCTTCATTGTTGTTCTTATAGTGAGAACGACACTGTCGAAACTTCGGTAAATTCGCACGTGAGGTACGTAAATTTTCTTGCTTTTCTCGGTGTTGTTTTCAAAGTTCGGATAAAAAAATGACCACCTTGTGGCTCTCTAGCCAATCTTTCTCCTCTGCCAGCTGATACTGAATAAGGGGAAATAGAGCACCCCAAAAACTAAATAGCTATAATCCAACGCTCAACCCCTGACGCAATGTATGTCAACAGAAGGTACCGTACGACAATCACATCCTTCACTCAGTTAATTTAAAATCCAGTTTATACAGCTTTCGATTCTGCTTCAATGTGCCAAACGAAGCGGAGGAACACTACGACAGAGTTGCGTTTTTCAACCAGCATAATGCTGTGTCACTAAGTGAGTACCTCAGCATTGAAGAGCAAAACGGCACAAAGCAGGCTCACGAACTGAAATTCGAATTGGATCGTAACGGTGCGTGTCGTTCTAACATGTTAGGGCATTACGACACAAGCACTACTTTTGAAAAGTAGAAAACGCTATGTACGGTATTATTCTTGCGAAAGTAAATTGAGTGACAGTCCTAGATTAACAATCAGAAGGATTAAAGGTAGTTCGTGATAGGAGCGACGAGCTGTGTATTCTGAATAAAAGTCTTAAGTAGTACTTTCCCTTTCGTAACGAGGAAAAAAAAAGTTAGCCATAATCCTACTAAGGGACCGCAAAAATACTGTATAAGGTTTTATTGAGTACATGGAATAAAATCAGCAAGAGAAATTGCTGATTGGCGTTACATTCCTCAAATTACAACAATTAAAAAGCGCGAGACGCTTTTAGCATTTACACTGTTCTTGATAGATACGGAAGGAAAAATGATACGTGTAACGTAAATACACAGGAGGAGGGCAGAGTGAGTCAGAAAAGAAACGCGGGTTAATGACATCATAGTCGAGATCAAGAAGAAATGGGGAATGTAATGCGAAGGCAAGACAACATATCGTTGTCAGGCGTAACGGACTGGATAGATAGAGAAGGTATGCGCTGCAGGGGGCGGAAACAAGTTAGGTATTCAGATGACATTAAGAAGCTTGCGGGTGTAATGCGGCCTCACCTTCCACAGGACAGGGTTAATTACAGAAATATGCGTGAGCCCTTTGTTCTGCGGTTGGTGCAATCAGGCTGCTGCTGATATTATGATAGCTTTGATGAAAATATTCAAGTGTCAGCTTCTTCAAAACTTTGCCACAGCTCCTGAAGAGTGTGAACTATGTAGAGGTAAAACCTTTCAAAAATTTTGTATAGTACTTGAAGAAAAAGAAAAAAATTGTCTCCAGAACCTCGTCTCGGCTACCCTGAAGGTTAACAGAGTATACTGAGGGGCCAGTTGGTCAGACATATTATCAACCAAAAACGTAGCATATGGACGGGACGAAGAAGGGCGAAGACAGGACGGTTGCTACACGAGAACAAAGAAATGAGCCCAATGTAGAAGAAATGAAATTTAACAGAGTATACTGAGGGGCCAGTTGGTCAGACATATTAACAACCAAAAACGTAGCATATGGACGGGACGAAGAAGGGCGAAGACAGGAAGGTTGTTGAAGACAGGACGGTCTGAGAGCATGGTTAACATTGCAGTATAAACTGGATGACGGTTAGTTAAACTCAATGATTTTTCGTTTTCAAGATGTAACGCGTAAAAAATATTGATCTCACTGAACATGCGCCGAACTTCCTCAAATGGACGAATCTTGCAAACATAGCTCCGTCACTATTTGACACCTCCGCAGAAAATTCTTGCGAACCATATTTTAAAGATCAAAAGCGACTGGAAACATCGATACTTTACGACTGGGTCTCTAAGTCTTAAGGCGATCTAATGAGGACACAAGTTACGTGTTAGTTGTTCGCTTTTGACCATTATGTTGTACGGACTCAGGATTATTTTTCACCAAGCACTTCTTTATACCTTTCAGGACCAATCAATGCAATTCCTTGTTGCCACTACTCTATACACTTTCTCCTGAGCTTGTGCTCCAAGCTTTTCGGACATTTCGGTTTTTCTCGCGGTAATATAATTTACCGCTGCACAAAATGGGCGCTTAAACTTTGAAGAGTATCAAAAGAAAGTGAAAAGAATGCCAACACATAAGGTGTTTCAGCGAAGCCAACCAATAAATTCTAAATATAAGCTTTGTGAGGTTAATAAATGTCATTTCAAGATGAGCAACAGTAATGGCGGATTAATCATGTATATCAATAAACTGGTCGAATAAATTGCAATATCCAACGTTTCACCTATTACAGATAAGCGCCAGGTTGAAAAAAGTGATTTTTAGCTGACCACTACGAATAGACATATCAGTTTTCAGAAAACGGGATTTTTCTCGGTGGTGTCGATAAATACATATTTCGCCCATTTCCACATGGCTCCGTGGCACATTTCGCACGTGACATCTCTGTCCCACCCGAACATGGGTGCTCATCGCTTCACGCTACCACAGTAGAGGCACGGAAGAGAAGGTAACGTGGCACGTGAGCCATGTGTATGCTGGATGCCTCCCAGCGCGCTCCACAATGGCCAAAATTTGTTACCCCAAAGCGTGCACGGTAGTCTCGTTTTCTAAATTCTGGAAACCGACATTCTCATTACAAATGGCAAGGTACCAATCACTAATTCCATCCACGCGCTAAATGCAATAGCTAAAAAATAACTTGAATTCAGCTGACCAGCCGAAGAGTTAACAAGTTTAATACATTTTCTGATGTCCGCCACCACCGGTAATTGACAATGCCGGAAGACCCATATTTTTGCCTCAAAAAGCGTATTTTCAACAGTAATGGCAGGCTTACTGGATACGCCTCGTGTACAGTAAGGGTCATAACTCTCCCACCCGATCTGAACATGTGCATATCACAAGCCTAAATGTCCTTCGGCTTTTGTTTCTGCATAAAATCCCCTGATCCCGCTGCTATCTTACATTCTTCACTTTCCGGCCCCGCGCCGCATATAGTCAGTCGGCATGAAATATATATAAAAGGATAGATGAAGAGATTCGCTGGCTGCGACATGGCTTCTAGAGTTCCGGACTTCAGAAGTAGAGGGGAAACGACGAGACTTCCCATCATATATCGCTGGCTGACACCAATTGCTTCCAGCCGTCTAAATGCACAACTCAAGCAGAGGATTTTGTGAAAGTGTACTGCTCACAGCTTCAAGGAACTCGTAGACCCTCTCGGTCGGCACGTCCAAGACAATGTTGAACTCTTTGGCCAGGTCAACACGCTTGAGCAGCGTCTTCACGGCGCCGCTGCCTTGCCGGTAGAGCACCAGGTTAACCCTAGCTCCAAGGGCGAACGATGTGTTCAGCACGTCCTTCATGCGCACAAAGCCTGTAAAGAGGCAAAAGAAAAAGCGTTGCTTCCTTAACAGTTGGTAAGCATTTCACCCATACCTCTTATAACTGCATGACCTCAAAACTTCCAAGCAAGTACGATCACATAGCGTCTCCGATCCGCGAAATTTTTTTTAATCTCCTGCGACTCGAGTAACCCTTTCGCCGGGTCAGGTTAGTGTGGGTGTCGTAGCAAACGAGAGATATTAGCTACCATATTTTGAATTTCAGCACTCTGAATACAAACAAATCTCAATGGATAATACCATCATAGCACGTGATAAAAAGGCCCTCCTCGCAAAGTGATCCAATTTTAAGGAGAGAAGATAGCCTAACCTGGACAGTATCAAAAACACGTTTGGGTTCGCTTTTAAGGCGCACTTTACAGGGTGTTTCACCGAAGGCTTTAAAGTTTTCAAAATCGGCTTTTTGAGTAAGAAGAGCGCTTTTTTCGGCATAGTTTTTTTCAGCATAGCTTTCTTCGGCATGGCATTCGGCATGGCATTCGGCGTAGCCGCAGAGCGGCAAGAAACCGAGCGCGTATTGAATGCCCGCGTTACGAACTTTGTTTCTCGCTATTTCTATTGATCGGAGACCTTGATCGATTACAGACGATTAAGGTAGTTGGTACTGTAAATTTTATGCGCATCTCGACGGATTTTTTGCCACGTTGGAATCATCTGTAATAAGGGAGTAATTACTCATTGTCATCCACCCGAACGCAGCCATACAGCTATCTCGTGGCAGCCATCTTCAAGCTGTCCATTCCTCCACTTTCGCTTTCGCAGGTGGCATTTCGTTCTGCTACTACCTCTCAGGTGACACGGTGACCTGTCAGGTGGCCTGTTAGGTGAGCTACGCCTACATGTAGTGACAGGTGGCGTGTTACGCTGCTATATCCACCCTCCGGGGTCTTTCCGTGGCAGCCACCTTCGAGGTGGCGTTTCGCTCTGTTCTGCGGTACGCTCGCCGACGTACCGCGGGCGACTAAGGCCGCGCAGCACCCAGTGCTGCGCCTGCGACGGAGCGAGCGTTTGCGCATTCAACTGCCGTCTCGTACGAGCTTCGCGCTATGAAGGCCGTCGAGTAGTGAGAGTATTTAACGCGCCACAGACAAGCACCTGCCGCTGCGGGAGTTATGCGACCATTGACAGCTCTCGCCGGATCTGTAGCATTCCGTAGCTATTCCTTGTGCGGCGAGAGCCTATATGTGGAGCCCGCCGTGGGCCTAGCGGTGACTGAAGTCCGTAGATTGGGGCAGGTGCCAGGAGTGTGTCCGGACGCACGCACGCACACAATCCCATACAAGCATACACCATGCTTTTTCACCGAAGGAGGACTCCACTGCTTACACAGTAAAAGAAGCCTTTTAAGACCGCGACGAATACAAGAGTGGTCTGCGTAACGAGCGAAGGGGAAAGCCATGCTATGGGATAAGAAGGAATCACGGCAAAGCTTAAGGAGAAAAAAAAAATTGAATACGGTTGGTTATTTTCATTGAGCGTCTTTCTAGCTCAGAACATTATGTTCCTAGTTCAGGGCACGTTGCCAAGTACCGCTTCGCGAAATTACGTATATGCTCGAAATTGCTTTCTCTGGATACTTGGTGAAAACTTCCAGACATTGTTTCCACTCCGCCACACAAAGAGACGGGCTGAAATCGTAGGCATAATAGTGTACGAGGCCTTGAATAAATTTCTCAGTGTGGTTTGCATCCTGGTTACACTATTTAGAAGCATGGCGCGTTAGCAAAATGAAGGAGGGATAAAAGGCTTGACGTCGCTCTTTGTGAAGCCTAGAGGACAACAAGGCGGCTACAGTAACTTCAACGCCATTTACCGCCGTTTACTAAGAGTGTCTGGACATGATGGCCGCCTCTACCGATCCGGAAAAGTTAGTCTCACAGCTTTCCATGCGCTTTCTTATTTACATATCAGCGGATATGCCACTGCGAAGCGTTTCAGCCACTCCTGCCTTAGCAACCGCAACGCGGTTTGCACCCGTTCATGGTGGGACGGAGGAATTTATTAGAGGCCGTTACGTCACATTTTTTTGAAGCCGGTCGTGAGGCCTCCCGCTTGCTAGTTGGCCGCTGTCTCGCCGGGACGCCGGGACGCCGGCCACTCGCAGACGCACCGATAATGCAGAAAACGCCGCCGAGCCCGACGTTACTATTGGCTGCGCCATCGATCAAAGACTCCTTGCAGTCCTTGCAAACGCAAGTGGCTTCCGATACGCTTTTTGCCATGCAGCTCTGATAGTGAGGGCCTCTCCTAAGCTTTCCTTCCTTCATGTACACGTTGCTAAGACATCTGGCCAACATGTCCAGAGGCAAGTGACTTCCGCCAAGCATTTCCCGTGGATTATAAGAGCTCCTCCCGTCTCTTCTTCCTCCATGGTTCGAATGTTCTTCCTGGGCCAGCGGCGCCTCCACCTCGATCAGAGGAGTCACTCACTGTCGCTCTCCTCGTAGATGACGGTGACCGTTTTCCAGCGGCTCGTCTTGAGCGCCAGGTCCACGTAGGCCCGGCTGAGCACGTCCGGGTGCGGGAACACGTTGAGCGAGAAGAGGCTCTGTCCCGTCGCCGGGTCGGCCACGGGGCTGGTCCAGCTCGTCTGCACGTGGGGCACGTGGAAGGCGCTGCACGTGGAACCCAGCACAGAGACCACCGAGGGACTGCGCGGACCGAGCACCAGCGACACGCCCTGCTTGAGCATGGCGCACACTGCGGAGAAACAGCGTCACGGGTGAGAAATCAGACGCGTTAAAAAAAAAAGCGGCAATTCTCGACCTGTTCATTTAGAAGCGTCTCTCTACTAGCCGATATCTCTAACTCTGCCCAAAAACAAATGAATGGATTATTGAACGAATGAATCAATCTAACAGTCAGTTGATCGATCAATCGTTAAATCTGCAGATGATGAGTCGATATATCGACGAATCCGTCGATCATTTTAAAGATAGCTAAACGAACGAAAGACCGAAAAATGGAATAATCATTCGGTGAATCAAACATTGGTTATTCGATGGCTCAATCAATAAAAAGGTCGAATTTTTCTTAGTCACAGTGGCACACAGCAATATGTACAGGGTCTCCCACTCTTTATGCGAAAACGCGAGCGCATAACCACTTTTTGAAAACATAGAGCAAAATAGACACGGACGACACAGATGTGGATGGGACAGGCGCTTATCGTCGATGTCTTTTTTGCGCTATGTTTACAAACCACAGTCACCAACTAGCCCGAACCAAGCTACTATTGCATGACCGTGATCTTTAGAGTGCCACTGTGTCCGGCACGAGCGCTCATCGAAGCGAAGTGGCAGATGACGCGAAGCACCGCATCTATGTCCACTTCTCCTGCGTCACTTCACTGCATGAGCAGAGGTGTCGCACGCAGTGGCCCTCTAAATGGTGCGGCCACACGCTCGCGTGTTCGCACTAAGAGAAGAAGACCCTGTACATTATGGAGCGAGTGGGCTGACCCCAGTGCGTTTTCTCTTCTTTGTGGTCGTTTGGGCGCGCCCTGAAAACTACACGAAGAAGCATACAGTTCTTAAAGTAAACCTTTGCTAAGGTTTTGGTTTCGAATAGCTACATGGCTTGTCAATAAATGTATTAGATGAAAAGAATAACAACCAACAAAAAAGCGCTAGGGCTACTATGTAGCGGGTTTTAACTTCGATCCTACGATATAATATGTAGCTTCAGACCTTTTAGCACCGTTTTTGTGCCATTCATTGAGCATGCAAATCAGCGAAGAAATTAAGGTAGCTGCAGCTTTATTTACATATCTAGCGTTACATTTGTAACGATTTTATTTATTGGGATAATGTAATGAACAAAATAGCGAGGAACGTTGCATACTGGTGAACACCACCTGATGATGAATTTATGACTAAAATAGAGTGTTCAAAAGGTTAAACTTTAAACATCAACAATGCTACATTAGCAATCCCTCTGAAATCACGACAATGCAAGTTCATTAGCTCTTACAAGTACTGTTAAGTATATCCTCTGTCATGTTTTCCACGGAAGAAACATTAAACAAACACGCCGGTGCGTACCGCGTGCCATAATCGAAATTAAAGTAGTAACAAATGAATGCATTGCTCTGTCATTCAGAATACAGTTACAGTTCTGAAATCACGACATAACAAGCTTATTAGCTCTTAGCAGTATTATTTATTATAGTCCCTGAACGACGTTCTGCGCCATTCAATTGCAAGGACTCCACATTCTCCGTATTCGAAGCACGGAAAGTTTTTCCCGAAACAAACACCAAATTATCAACCTGGGGCGTACCGCGTGCCACAATCTCAGTGACAAAAATAACAAATAGATGCACATGCTTGCCCGCTCACAATTCAGTTGCGCGCTACTGAACATAAATGAGCTGTGATCTTAACGCATTAGCGGGAAAACAACGTGTCCAAACTGATAATTTTCACAGGCTGAGTCGCAGTATTGCAGCCAGAGATTCTATAAACCTTCAGCCTGCGATTTGAGCTGCCGGATGTGGCCTAGCACAATGCAGCAGATTTGAGCTGCTGCAGGACACAACAGGATCAGGCTTCTCACTCTTTTTCAGCACATAAGTTAGCACCCGATTGCTTTTCAACTGCTTTAAGAACTTGGCATTCATTTCCCGTCTTAGATGACGCGTTCGCCAGTGGCGCTGCGTTGCATTAGCGCCAAACATGCACGCGAGGACCTTAGTTCAAACCTGTTTCATTAATTTTGCATTGTAGGTGGAACACGGGCAAACTCTTTCGAACTTCTGCGGGACGGAGATCACCGGGCTAGGTTTGTAGACATAGTAGTGCCTCGATATTAAGAGTTTTTCTTGGCACAAACTTACACTTGCTGTAAACAGAAATTTAATAACGCCCCTAATCTGCGTCAGTTTATGGACAGTGCATAAGTGTTCATTCCACTTTTTAAAAGTGACCATGCGCTGAAGCCTTCCTCCTCTCTTTCCCGCATCAATAATAGATAGAGCGTGAATTCTCGGACGTTTCCACGAATGCACACAAAAACAGTCCAAAATTATCTTCTATATGAATGCCGCCGACTATACACAAAAAACTGGTAGCGAGTGGAGTATTACACGTGGATTTTAAAAGACTACTTAGCGCATGGATGACGCGTTATACCCAACAATTCTGGACGAGTGAAATTTTCAAAGGCAAGCTGTTTATGAACGCAATATTTTCATATATCGTAATATTCTACTGCAAAAATCAATATACCCGTAAATTACCCCTCGGCAGTCTTGCATTTCTTTGCTATTAACGTTACCCGTTGGATTTCTATGGTAGTGCAAAATACACGATGTGAGCAATGAACAAATTTTAAAACAATTATTTTACATCGCATCGCAAGAACAGCTTCAATATTTTCATAATAATATGTCACAGTATTTCAAAGTCGCCTCACATTTAAAATGAATGTCCAAGAATCCTTGACTTCTTATGGCACTGACTGGTAGATTTGAGTCATATGCTCTGAGGGCTTTTTCTCCAAAATCTGTGGAGGACAGCATTAATTGGCTTTGATTAGAAACCAACTAAAATAAACACTTTTCAATGAAAGCCTTAACGCGTGATTGCGGACAAAGCAATCCCGTGGTTTGTGCGTGTTTGAGTGGATAACGTATTTCTTGCAAGTTTCTGCTGTGAGTGTGATCGCAGCTCTCCGAGTAGGCTCGCACAGTTCGTTCCTAGTGCAGCGGTGATATTAGGAACAGCGTCCACAGTGAAAGGCCTGGCAGTCGTCTGTTACTGTCACTGTTCTCTTCTACATGCAAATTTTAAACTTTCGCGTGCAATCGCTGGCCTGCGATGGCATTATCAACGTAGCCCTGTAATACTTTGATAATAAAAAAAATTCAGATATTGGGCGCTCTCAAAAATGTGCTATATGTGGATGTCATATCCAGCCAACCTTGAGAGTCGACGCTCCTTATAGTCGGGGTGAGCAGATGGCTGTAATGATATCTATGTAAATTTTTCACCTGGGGAACGTGTGAAACGGGAAGGACATGTCGTTTTGTTCAGATCTGTTCATGTCGGTTTTGTGATCAGAGATTAAAAGACCAAAGAACGCCGCATCTGAGTCCGAAAGGTAAAACACTAAGTAAATGAGCACGCAGATAAAAAGCGCTTTCGTGTAGCCCGGATTTCCGACATACTAACCGATGCAGTAGCCCACTGGCACGCTGATCCAGCAGGAGTGGGTTAGAAGCGCAGGGAAGGAGGCGGTGAAGCCTGAGCGGCTCACTAATCTGCAGTGTTGTGGGAAAAACGTCGCGCAAACCCTTATGAGCGCCTTTCGTTGCAGGCTGCCAAGATAGTTGCGGCAGTACTGCTAGATATAATCCTCATCATGTACTGCCTTAAAACTGAAAGACGACAAATGTAAATCGTTTTTGACAGCTGTATTATCCAATGCTTCCTTCTTCCTCTTTGATTACAAAACAAAGTCTGCGCATGCTTTAGTTGTGGTCGCTAATTTTATTTATTTGTTCTCATAACCTTGGAACCTCCTTCATCTTGTATGATATGTAAATAAACTGAGTACCTCGCAGAGCCCCGCAAAGAAAAAGGAGGGATGCATTTCAAAGAAAATTAAGTAGAAGAAACAACACTAAATAGAAGATAAAACGTGCTACGCTCGTGCTTGCTGCTCAAACACGGAAATTCAGCGAGAGCTGGTGTAATTGTTTTTAGGTTTACTTTTTTTATATTTCTCCCCCCTTTCGTTCATTCTTTAACCCATTTCTTCGCACATCGGTCCGCGTGTCTACAAACTTTGAGACTGCTACGACGTCTTTCCTTATTCCTGTTTATAACAACGGTCAAGTCTTTGGTTTCGGCAGGCCGACGACCCTCGTGCGTCTGGTTATGCTACGCAAATATGAGGCGTCACCAGGGCGCACAGGCGATGTTGCCGTCTCCGAGTTCCCCACATCACGAAGTGGACGCAAGCTTTGTCAATTCTGGTGTATGAATTGTATGTACACGTACAGGTGAATTTTTCAACGCACCCCGTTTGCGGGCAGCGTCCCAAACGCGTACACCTGCGTCCATCTTGCAGTCTACGTTTGGCCTATGTGGGAGGCTGTGTGCAGTGCTCTAGAGATGTGTGGAAATGTTTGCCGTCGTCTTGCGACCGCACATCGCCGCCGATTACGGCGAAGGTTGCACGAAACTCCAGGCGTGGGGTGCGTTCGTTGAGTGGTGACGTGATTACGGCAAAGCGCACGCTCCAGCTACTCGAAGACTACGGAAGCAACTCTAGGGGCGTGAAGGAGGCACACACGTGATCGCTGAACGGGATTACGTGCCTTCAGCGGGTTACCCGTCTTCAGTGGTGAAAGATATCCCTTAAATGCTCTCGCTGTAATGAAAAATAGAAAGGATAGTGCAGAGCAAACCGAAAGGCAGAATATTCGCATGGTTGGCAACCTGCAAACACCAAGAAGATTTACGGTAAAAATTACTGAGTGGGTACGCTTAGCAACGAAAATTGCCAAATATTAACTCGGCGAAAGCACGCTGGAGCTCTCTGCTGGCACACAGGGCGCCAGTGCGTACACTGTTCGAACCATCTCTCCCCTCACTAACAGCCGCCGTAGGAATGCCAGTGCAGCGTCCAGGAAGCGCTTCACTGCCACGCCTGTTCGAGCCTCCTCCTCCTCACCCTCTTGCTTTGGCTCCGCCCGCACTTCGACGCTCCATCTGCAATGCGAGCACTCGCAGTACCATTCCGAATCCGCTCCGCCAGATGGGCGGATGGGCGGACACACACGGGCACGCCAGATGGGCGGACGCACAAGCACGTCCGTGGCGTGCGGCCGCCTGGAGTGACGCCGCTCGCTCAAAGTGCCAGAGTCGCACGATTCGTAACGCGACGAAATCCATCGCGGCGCGGAAGGAAAAAGGCCCGCACGAGCTGCAGAAGTACAGAGAAGTTTGGAGAAACAAGACTTGCTTATTCTTGCCGATCGCGTAACCTTGCGTATGTTGTGTGATGCCCTCTCCTCTTCCCTTGTGTACGGTGGCGCCGGGTCGGAGACAATAAACCGGAAACCTTACTTACTCCTCGCCTAATCAATAACGACGCGAGCCTCAGCGCGAGGATGAAAGAGCGTTTGTACTGCTTGGCGAGAGGTTACGAACATACGAGGCGTGCTCTATAGTATATGAAGGACGTTTAGCGCCGTCGGCCATCCCATGCTGTCGTTCGAGCTGGAAAGAAGCGCGTGCAAAATCAAAACGCCTAATGAGCTGTGGTCAGATTTTGCATTACAAACTATCGTAATAGTCGGGGGGGGGGGGGGATGAATTTTCCCCTCTATTCTCTTTCGCAATCAGTCAAACTGAATGGTATTATCTACATACTTTCCATTTTCTTCATGTACAATTTTTAATCCTGAAATTTTAACCTTACATCCTCACACTGCTTTTGAGCCAACAATCTTACAATCGCTTATTGCTCTCTAAATCCTACAGCCTCAGGGAGTGTGACTGCACCTGCATCGACGTCCGAATGAATTCTTTCTCATTCTATTACATGATGTTCACTTCTTTCTACAGATTTATCACACCCTGCACAAGTGTCATCTACACTAAATTTCTTTTTGTAGCTTCGCGTTCTAAGACACACTAATCTATCTTCAAAGAGTTGAGCGCTACGTCTTGAGTTATCACGCAAGATTCCTTCCTGATTTGTCTTTTTCAATTTCTATAAAGTTCAACCGTCTGCTTGATCTCCATAGAACTAAACCATTTTTTTACCTTCTGCGTTTTTTAACTGTTGTTTTAAGCACTTTATTTCCCGATCCTTGTTTCTTGCTTACTTACTGGCTAGTTTCCTAGCGCTTTTCCGCCAGTGTGAATCAACGCTCTTTCTATATAATCATTTAAAAAACTTTAGCTGCACACCTTCTACCGTTAGATTTCTTGAAGTGTTTTTGATATATTTCACTCTGAGCCCTTCGCGCTTCGAACGAGGCCTAGCCCATTTCCCACTTTATTGCCTCGTTTCTGGTTTTGCCGTGGGTACTTAGTGAAAATCTTCCAAAAGCTTCCCGATTTATTTCTCATCCCAACCGAGCTTATGCCCTTAGGCACAAAACCACATTTCCAAATGTAAGTCCTGGCTCACTATTCTTGTCCAAATACATTTGGGTACTTGATACTTCTTGTACCCTATAACGTCCTATCTTTCATTATCACGGCATCGCTTTGTCCTTTCGACCTAATAGTCTGTTAGTGCTGTTTCATTTGTACCTCTTTTTCGTTTACTTATACCATGAGATATTTGTATTTTGCTAGTCTGGGTATTCCATGGCCTTTTATTGTAAGCACCTGATTCGTGGAGCCGTTGAAAATCTTCAAACATCAATTGCTCTGAAAGTGAAGTTTAGAGCCTCTTTTTCGTTTGCACAATAATTTAACAGAGTTTGCAAGTCTTCCTGGTTATCAGCTAATAGTACAGTACCGTTCACATAGTGTAAACAGGGAAACTGCTGCACTACGTTTTATTCGCCTTCTCTATAGGACAGATTATAACCTGCGTTACTTTATAGTAGTTTTACTTCCATATTTGTCACGTAAAGTACAGAAAGCAGCGGTGATACAGGGCGGCTTTTCTTTAATCCTTTTTGTACCTCGACGGTTGGTTGTACTTCTCCCTTTCCATGCTATTTTAACTTCGCTATCTCGGTGTATTTTCTTTGGGAAATGAATTATCTCATGACAGACACCTTCGTCTTCCAGTATCTTCGAAAAGAATTCCCTATTTACGCTTTGTACGCCCCGCTTATGTCCAGGAAGACTAAATACAGAGGCTTGTTTTCCGCCGCAGCTATTTCTATGCATTGTTCGAGCACCAAGAGGCTATCATCTAAGCGCCTACCGCTTCTTTTCTGAACCCGTTTTGATTATCCCTGGGTGTTTTATTACTTTCTATCTATGATTGCACTTTGCATTTCACCTTCTGCATTGCGAGCAGGTATGTAACAGATGTTATCATAATCGCGCTGAACGATTTTGTTTGCCCTACCTCATTTCTCTTTATAAATAAAATTCACTCTACTCTGTCGTAAGCTGTCCAGAATTTGCCTTTCCGTTATGACCTCCTCCAAAGCTTTTAGCGCTTTCTTGAGTCTTGGAAGAAGTTCATTATTCAGCTTGATTTAAATTTCGTCTGTCCCTGCTGATGTGCATTGGTACTACAGCGCCATCATTCGTTAAAGAATGTGGCAATAAAACGTTTGACTATTAATAAAAAAATATGTGCCTGTTGTGTGTTTGAAAACTTCACCGCTGTATTGTTCTCACTTTTTGAATGATGAGGGTTATAGCATAGCGCGGTCAGCTATCCGCTGCATTGTTTCGCTACCGTGGAGCGCCTCCGCGAAGCTCCACAACGCTTGAACAGATCGCCTTGATGGCGCCAGATGGCGCCAGGTGCCGGCACACTTCGCGCACACGTGCCTCGTAGCGACCAATCAGCGCGTGCGCACTGAAGGTGGGCGATACCAGTGTCAGTGGCACGCCTCTGTGAAGCCTTGGATATTGAGGCCTTCATCCTCAACTTCACTTTCCAGAAGATTCGCCCATCGCCAACTCACCTGTCTTCATAGCTAACAAGACCTCCAGCCGCTAGGTCCCCACACAGCAGCAGAACGAAAAATCTGATTCAGAGACCCAGTGGGAAAGCCACCTGCCCTCCAGAAGCACCACCCACCAGCCGCCTTCCCCTCCCTCCTGGCTTGAAGGTTATCGACTCACCACCACCGTCGACCTCCCTGCCCACCTCGCGAAAATCGACATTCCTCCACCTACCCAGCTGTCCAGCTGCGCCCAAGCTCGCCCTTCAGAAACATTTTTTCGTGTGTGTGAAGTATCGGTGTAGAGTAAAAAGATTCATTAAAAAAGATTCATTATTCTAAAAGCATGAAGATAATCAGCGAGAGTAAATACGCATGGTACCGTAACTTTCTCGCGTTAGGTTTCAAGATCGTCTTGTCGAATTATTGCCTGTAACATTTTCATCACTGTGCATATACCCTGCATGAAAAACCCTTCATGCGAGCATGCAGGTGCATGTGTAAGTGTTTTGTGTCCATGTAATTTATCCGTCACCATAGCAGTTTTTACTAAGGAAAAGCTTATAACCACTCAAATACCACCAAAGACATTAAGTATACTAAATCTGCTCGTAATGACAGGCTCAAGAAATACAAACTACTCGATTACTGGCACATGAACGAATTCTATATGCGGTTTTTAACAAAACAAAATTTCAGGCTAGCCCACTTACCATAACTTTCCCAAAGTATGGCGCATAATCCCTAAGCTCTTCATTTATATTCTCCTATGGAATGTAGGCGCTACAACAACTCTAGTATATCAGCTGGGTAATGTTCACGGCACTCAAGAAAAAAAAAGCGAACAACACAATAACAAACTTAAAAGAGACATCCTATATGCTGTGACAAGTACCCTGCGCGCTCTCCCGGAGGTGTTAATTATTCGCACGGCTGCAGTTCTCCGTAGTTAAACGATTCATGCATGTCCGAAGCACAGAGCAAGCATAAAATATAATATCTGGAGGAAATACCTAATTAGTTCCTGCGTATACATTAAGCAAAGCTTCCACAAGAAATATGCTGCAGAAGTAATTATCTGCAGCCTGTAGGCCTCATTCTTTCGATGCTTATCTGGTTGCCTCGAAGTCCTTTCACTTCGCCTGGATTTTTTTTTCGGCACCTTTCGTTCTAATGACCATGATGCTTGAACAATGGGACACGTGAAGCTAATTTTCACAACTAAACGTGGGGAAACTGCTCTGCATTCGACCTTGAAAAAGTAGAGTTCAATCCGAAAGCACAACTATAGTTATTATCTTAAGTGCACAGTTTGAGACCTCTGATAGAGCAGCTAAATAAGCAACAAAAAAAGGGGGGGGTGGGAGATGATTTCTACCGCAAGGCACAACAATATGAAAGCCTCAGGAGCAGTTTTATATTACGGAGTATAACGACTGAAGGTAGGCGGTCATCTCCCTTCCTGAAACAAAATGTAACTTTACAAGTTTGTCAGAAGCGAGAACGCACAGCAAAATGAGTGCCTAATAAAGAGAATAATAAAAATAAAACCCACGAGCGCACGACGCTTCACGACCTGTATAAAATGAAGTAGTAAGATTGCTGATGTCGAGGTGGAATTTGCATATAAAAGCATGTTTGAAGAGATTGAGTCTGTAAAACTTTAGAACCCTTGTGCTACAATTCTTGAGCTACACAAATTGCACCCGTTTAAAAGGTGACACAGAGGTCAATACCTGAGCTTGCAATGTTTGGTGGCTAACAAAACGCTCAATAATTGCAACGGTTTAACACCGTAACATGCTGCACCGTAATGAAAGCAGCACCTGTCAATAGGTCGACTACAAACGAAATGCCTTTAAAAGAGAGTACCGCCTACTGCAAAATATATCTGAAAGCGTTGATGAAACAACCGTTCAAAAATACGCTCATACACCTTACAACATTTACATGTTGTAGCAGTCCCTTTACATAACGGAGTCCCTTTACTTAAAGAGGGCAAGCGTGGCACTTTAGCTAGAAGTTAACTAGGGCAGATAAATTTAGGGAGTCTATGTTAATAAGTGGGCGGCACTGGCACAAGACAGGGTTAATTTAAGAAATATGGGAGCGGCCTTTGTCTTGCGGTGATGCAGTTAGGCTAATGATGACTATTTAGTTACTCCAATCAGGCATGTATTCCACTGTTTTCGAAATTGTGTCACATATATTCAACTGCAAGAGTTAGAGAATCTTCGCCTAGAATAGAGTATTATTTTCCTGATAAGCTCTCTGGTTGTTGCGTTTCTAACTTCTGAAGGTACGCGGTAATAGGCACTCCAAACTGCGCCTTATTTGACACACATTTCTCGGTACTACAGTTCAGCCGTTTTTCCTGAAAGCAACTAAGGGAGTACTTGATCATCCTCCGATGAATCATTTCTAGAGTACCTTCTATTGCATGTATAGAAAACATTGTTAGCAAACACGTGCGCTTTTCGTATTCCTCTTGTTGTAATTCAAATCCGCGAATCAAGTGGTTTTGAAAGAGGATTTACAGTTTCCCGAGTTTGGTTAGAGTGAACAAAGAATATTGTCGCCTGCAGGTCCAGTAGAGTTACTGACAGCGTTGCGTTCGTGTAGACATACTCTCTATACCTGGGATTTTCTTATGCGTGTTGCTGACTTGGAATTATCCTTAGCTCGCGACCGAAATAAATACGGAAGTTCTTGTCACCAATGACATTCTGTGACCTGACTTCTAAAACGTTCCGTAAATATTTCATAATAATGATAAATAATGTAAGACTGCTCCCCGCATTCATAGCTTCATAAATTTGTCAAACGGGCCCCTCATTTCCTTTAACTTGTCTGTGTATATATATATATATATATATATATATATATATATATATATATATATATATATATATATATATATATATATAATTGCAACAGTGCAAATGTGGTCTACATGCTTCACTGCAGCGTGTGCGGCATGCAGTACATCGGCCAGACAGAAATTCCGTTCAGGTTGCGATTCAACAACCACAAGGCCCACGTTCACACACTGCCAAACCTACCCTTTTCTAAGCACCTATGTCTGCCACAGCACTCATTTGAAAGCATCCGGGTCATCCTCCTGCAGTCGGGTTTTCAAACCGGCCGCCAAGGAGAACAAAGGGAATCGTATTTCATACATAAATTTCGGACATTAACCCACGGCATTAATGAGAACTTGGGCAATTTTGCCTTCCTCAAAAACCTTTCCAATTGAGAAAGAAGCTCCCGTCTGTTATTTTCCATTTGTTTTCCTTTTATCCTGCTCACCATGCGCCCCCCCCCCCCCCCCCCCTCTCGTTACTCCATGCCGGTTTCCCTTTTCGCTCCTTGTCCTCCAAGCTCCCTTCTCGGAATTGTCAGCGGTGGGACGCGCGGCGCAGGCGCCCTCTGACGAACGGCCGGTGGTTGCTTTCTGCGGCGGCTCGTTGCGGGATCGGGTTTCCACACGGCGTCTGGACGACCGCTTTTCCGCCGCTGAGGCGACACGCTGCCCTCGTAACGGTCACTGGTGCCTCTTGAACAAGGCGTAATGACGCGGCCTTGACAGCTGACAGTAAATTACATTACAAGAGTTCTTAACATCTGCACCGCTGGGGAGCGGGTCATGCTATGTGCGCCTTTGTGTTTTGTTTCAGTGTATTCTGGTGTTTTCCTTTTTGTTCTTTTCTTGTTTTCTGTGTTTTCGTTATTTTCCCCTTGTGCTCGAACTTCTCGCTTCCGCAGAAGGAAACCTTTCTTGCTTTAGTCTTCTCGGCGAAAATCCATCCCTCTAAGCTCTGCTGCATGTCTGTCACCTCTGTATTTTCACTAGCTTTTTTTAAGTTGTTTCGCATCCATTCTCCTTTCCCCTTGGTGGACGCCGACATGGAGAAAGAGAGAGAAAGTGCCTCCTCTCCCTCTGCATTTAGGACCGTAAATGCGCACATCTGTGTATTCATTCGACTTTACCCTGATGAAGGACGGTCCACCGTCTGAAACCGTTGGTGAATAAACCTAGATAATCGAACCAGTTGTGACCTTTTTCTGTGCATATATATATATATATAACGCGGAATAAACAAGCAACATCTTGTCATTGGAATTTATTCTTCCCACAAAATAATGGAGCTTTACGATAACAGATATGATGGTTTGGTTTCGTTTAAGGGGGTTTAACGTCCCAAAGCGACTCGGCTATGAGAGACGCTGTAGTGAAGGGCTCCGGAAATTTCGACCACCTGGGGTTCTTTAACGTGCACTGACATCGCACAGTACACGGGCCTCTAAAATTTTGCCTCCATCGAAATTCGACCTCTGCGGCCGGGATCGAACCCGCGTCTTTCGGGCCAGCAGCCGAGCGCCATAACCACTGAGCCACCGCGGCGGTGATAACAGATATGAAGCCTAAGACGACTGTTTAATGATTTTACAACATTCAATTTTATTCCCGTTTCTTTTTTCACCAATGCTCTTTTGATACAATATAATTCTAATTTTTTTCTGGTACTATTCTTTCTTTGCTCCTCTTTGCTGGCTATTTTAGTCATTGGTTTTATGCGCACAGAAAAACTTGAACGCTACTCCACCTTCGAAAGGCTCTTTACGCATATAAACCTGAAAATCGTAAATATATCAGATCCTTTCCTTTACCTTGCTTTATCATTGATAAGAGGCCTCGCTATGGTGCATCGGGTGGAGATTACTATTACTTAAAAGAAGAACAAAATTAATGCACATGGATTTTATCCAAGCATTAAAAGTAAGGTTGCATCAATGGTGCAAAAATTTCAGAGACCAGCCCAATAATATAGTTACCATGCTGAGCTGCTGGCTTAGTGTCTTGTTACTGCCCTGTAGATGAAGGAGCGCGCCCAAGTGTGAATGAAGTGTGGGATGGCAATGGTGAGTCAGCCAACAACACAGGCTGCAATACTTTGGAACAAACGCCTGCACAAAGAATTACACCGCTGCCTGAGAAGTTTTGTATTTCGAAAGTGCAAAATATAATGCTTGTGAGTGCAATAATGCGGTAACGATCTCCACCCTCCCCTGACATAGAAACAGGCGTTTCTTCCCTATCGAAAAATCTCGTATGATTTCATGTGCCTCGTATGAATTCATATGTGTTACATACGAGCTATACGTGTCAAAAAAGTGTCTCGAATGAGCTCGTGCGGCAGCATATGAGTTATACGTGTCAAGTTATGTACCTCGTATGAACACATATGCTTCATTGAGGCCATATGTGTCACAGATGTGTCTCGTATGAACTCAATGGCAGCATAGGAGTTATAGACCTCCTTCACCCCGCGACGTCACGAAGATGCGGTGGCGCTGATGTCAGCAGCGACTTTCGCATGGTAGGCAAAACAGCTACGGCCAACCGGTGCCTACCGCAGCTGCTGCAGCTACCGGCGGCTGCATATCATGCAGCAGCATGTATTGATCAGCTGCGTCACTGTTCTATCCATGTAGTAGCATAAAAGGAAATTTAAATTAGCCCCGATAGGCTTCTCGCGATAAATACCGCATTAGTAAACTGGCTAACAGGGAATGGGCCGCGGTAGTAAAGCGCGAAGCCTGGAAGTCGATCGGCACTGCCACTCAATGTACTTAATAGCATGCAAGTTACTGCGTTCATTTACCTGAACATCAGCATAGTACGCTTATAACTGCGCAAGGAAAAAAAGCACGTAATGTAGCTGCGCACGCATATATCACCTTGAGCCGGTGTGCTCGGGGCCCCCGCCGGCAGGTTCACTCGCCCCCAAGGAATGCGTTCTTTTATTAATAGCACAGCATGTTTTAATGGAACGTTTTATGGCATTTGATATTTACTAGAAAGTGTTTCTTAATATGACAGACGTAATTATTTGATTCGAGTAGAAAGAAGTCTGGTAAGTTCATGCGCGGTCACGTTAGCGTACCTTAAGTGTGCTAAAAGCCACATGCTTTTTCATTGCATCATGCATGTGTAATGTTTCATGATGTAGTCCATGACCGTGAAGCTTGTTTGGAAAGAAGCAGCCGCAGGCGTGCTTCTAAAAGACGTGTCGAGATTGAGAGGGCGCGCGACAATGAAAAGTATTTTCGTTATTTATGCACGCGATATGAAACTAAATTTGGTGCAAATATGAAATTGCTACGCTAGTTTCAGTAATGCCTTTTATCTTTAAATATACCTGGTGCAGTTCTTGGGTAATTATAATTAACACCCTCGTCAAGTCACCTAAAGGTCTTAACTAATTGAGTAGAAAGTGCGCAAATTTTTTATGCCAGCATGTTCCCAAAGCCCTGTTCTGTATACGACGCTATTACTTACTTTTTTTAGATGATCATGTATTTATGCATGCATTGTTAAGTGAAAACGTTTCTTACAAAAATAACTAACATAATACTGCACGTGTAGGAAAAAACATCGAGCGATAAATTACACTCCTCAATGTCTCAGGAATCGTTTGCGACAAATAGAACCATTTTATTTTCATGCTTTACGAAATTACGAAGGTGTGAGTGATGCCAATAACAGAAAATGTGAAAGGTCAGAAATGAACCTTATAATTAACGTTTATTAATTTCCTCGTTTTTGGCCTCTTCGCTTCCGCTTTGGTCAAAGAAATGCGGCCCTGAACTCAAAGAAAGCCTCAAAGGAATTACGTCACAATTTTCGACGACACCGCATCTCGAAAGCGTACTTTATAAATTTCTAGTGAATATTTTGCTATAATTTTTCGTCACGAAACAGAACACCCCAGGGCAAAGAAAGGAAATTGCAGAAATCAAATTTTTTCACCAAATCGACCAGTTTAACAAGGGGAGAAGTCGGCCTGGCTGGTGCGTGATCCTGCGGATAAAAACAGCGCTTAAGCGGGACAGCTAGAGGAGAATAAGGACACGACGCTGTCCCCACTTCTCGCCCAGCACGACACCTACGTATGTCAGCAGACGGTGAGCGCACGTCTGCTCCGCCGAAAGATCGCCAGCGCATCCTCTCACTACTGTTTTCGAAGCAAAAGCATTCTGGCTAGAGCAGAGTGTCAAAAACTTCCTATTTCATTCAATGCCTAGCGTAGAAATCAACGGCAGAAACGCTTTCTGTTTACTACTAACCATATATACAATACACAGTGGCGAACTATTTCTCTGAATACGCCGCACGTGGCCAACGCGAGCTCGTGTACTTCAAGAAATTACTAAGCTGTATACATCAACCATTGCTGTGATTCGCAGAAACTGAAAACGCGCCTAAAAGCCTAGAAAACCCGCGCTCAACACCTCTCCGCGACGACACTCCCTGGCCTTTTGCCTACCACGAGCCCGCTAGCGACTGCAGCGCCACCTCCTTTGTTTACAAACATGCAGGAGGTCTATGTGTCAAGATATGTGCCTCGTATGAAAAAATATTTGGTCCATACTAGGTCATGTGTGATCGATTTGTCTCGTATGAACTCATATGAGACAGATATGTCGAGAAACGTGCCTCGTATGAACACATTTTTCGTACAGGTTCATATGTGCCAGAGATGGGCGTCTTATGAACTCATATGGGCACAACACGAATTCATGTGCATTGCAAATGTCTCGTGTCAACACATATGTCTCGAGTGAACACACGTACGCGCCACTCGTGCGCGGACAGGAGCTCCGATGTGCATCGTATCAGCCAACATCTGCTTCCTGGAAACATTGTCGTGCATGAGTGCTTCGTTTAGAATCGCGCGTGCTTCGTGAAACGCGCGGCAATGTAGCGCTCGTAAAGCAAATAAGAAATGCGAACCAGAGCGTGAAAAATACAAGAAAAAACGTGTTACCTGTTTCACACAATGTTCTCCTTGTTTCTCTGTTTGTGCCTTCTATCTTGCTTTGAACACTGGTTACCCAAGCTGTCTGCCGTTCGTCGTTTTCAACGTGCTTGGATACACTTTAAGTAGGCAGGTAAAAATGGCATTCCCTGCTCTGTGGTGCCACACTAAAGCTGCGCAACGAATAACTGGGGTATTTCTTTGGCAGAGCTCCGTGTGTAGTAAACAATACTTGCTCAGTGAGAAAAACATCTTTAAATTAATATCGCAGTGCACATCAAGATTTATAGTATCAGAGGAAGACAACTCCTCTAGATCCGTTCCTTAAACCAGACAAATAATTACTTCACCTGACGTCTTACACTCCAGTTGCAAAGTAATGGAAAGAACAGCGTGAGTTTTGTCAGAGAAATAACGCAGCAGTTTCATGTGGCAGTCGTGGAGTAATATTAATTCCAAAAAGCACAGATTCAAATAGGTTGAATCAGGTGAGGGATATCGTCCAATTTCCCTTTGTAATGTAGATTGCAAACTTTTTGCGAAGGTTCTTTGCAATCGTCTGCAGCCAGTTGCAGCTCACTTACTAGGCACGCATCAGGTCTGCGGTATCAGAGGCCGCAGCATTCAAAATCATATTCCTATTGCACGTTCAGTAGTGGAGACAGTATCAGATGAGATCGGACAAGTACCTGTAATTCAGATTGACCTTGCCAAGGCCTTTGATAAAGTTCGTTTGCGGTCTTAAAGCATGCATATATTGGAGATGTTTTGCTTAGAGGCATAAGCCTGTGTTCTGAGGAGTCCTATACAAGGCTAAGTGTTAATCAAGAGCTAACCAAACCTACTCCATTGAAATTACCCGTTCGTCAAGGCTGTCCATTATCGCCTTTGTTATTTGCCCTATATCTTGAACACCTTTACCTCAGTATTATTAACCGCACATCTATACGTGGTTTCTCTATGGCACAGTGTGAAATTTAGATTTTAGCCTATGCAGATGATGTCACCCTCTTTTGTTCTGACAAAAAGAGTGTGCTTGAGGCATTGTATTTGATTGAACAGTTTTGCGAGGTACCAGGCGCGGCTCTTAATCTAGATAAATCCAAGGGGTTTTGGTTGGGCCATTGGGGTACAACGCCAAGTCATTATGGTGGCATAAGCTGGGACTGCGGGCCTCTTCACTACCTAGGGGTTCCTCTTCACCAAATTCGCAACAGTGGCGTCTACTGGGATTCAAAGATAGTCTCCATGAGGCGACAAAAAAAGGCTTGGATGGGTAGGGAACTGTCAGTGTTTGCTCGGGCAGAAGTCTGCAGCATCTTTTTATTTGTAAAACTTGCCTATGTGTTGCAGCTTCTCCACTGTGCGAGGAAGAAAGTACAGATGATGCACAGAATATTTGCTACATTCGTATGGCGTTCCCAATAGGAACCCATGCTTGGCGATAACCTATTTCTTTCTGTAGAGTCTGGTGGAATCGGCCTTGTTCACTTAGTCGTGCATCAACTTGTTTCGCGTTTTTTTTTTCTTTTACAAATCGTCAAACCACCCTTTTTTATTAGCTGCGCTTATTAGGCGTCTCAGTGCTCATTTGCCTTTCCTATTCGCACCGACGGGACACACTCGTGAGGGGCCCTTATGGGGATTCCTTAAGGAAGTTGCTGACACCTTAAGTTTCCTCACTGTGCGCTTTTCTTTAGACTACCTGTATAGCCTCTATAGAAGAGGAAGATGACTCAGGCACTTACAAAGTATTTGTTCCCTGTACCATTGTATCGGCAACCTTTTCTGGAGTTTCTTGACACCAGTGTTTTAAAACGTGTTAGTGGAATGTGCATTTCTTTTGCCGCAAAAACATTCTTCTTTAAACTGCGCACATTCACGATGCCTGTGTAGGCAGACTTCATGGAGATGCTTGCGCCATGGACGGTGAATTGCCGCCTGTGCAATACACCCGAGACAATTGACCATTATTTTCTTCTTTGCATTGATGATATATTCTTCTGGGACATTTTACAACGAACAGTTAAGAAGGACGTTGACATCACAACGTACAGTATCCGTTTTTAGCGTGTGGAGAAAAACTGTGTTGTGCCATATGATCTATTTACGTTGCTGGGACTATTTTGTATCCGGAAGAGCCTCATGATGGACAGCCACGCCGAATCACCACGGTCGTCGAAATCTTTGTTTCGTGAACAATGCGCTTTGGTGCGGGGAGTATATGCTGCCCTGCAACAGCCGCCTAGCTGGCTTCCCTATCTCGATGCATGTGTGTGCCTCCCAGACTTTTGATGTTTTGGAAGGAAGGGTCATGCAGGGGTATGGTAGCCTGGTGTTTTGTGGCGTAAGCCTGCTTAAACTTTTCTTGTCGGCACTATTTCTATGCAATAAACAAAAAAAACAGTCGTGGAGTAGTGGTTAGTGTTGATCTCTGCGGATATAAAGGACAGTGGTTCGAACCCTGTTGGGCGTGCGGTTGTTTTTTTCGCCAATTTTTTACTTTTTTTAGTTTCCTAAATTGTGTGGCTGCTATTTTATCATTCCCATCTTTTTAATTCCAGCCCATCGTTTCTCTGTCTCAGTAGATTTACATACGAGACACATATGACGCGTATGACATATGGGCACGTACCGCGTATGTGGGCACGTATGACACCTATTAAAGAGAATTATAGTTTTGTCCGGCCGACCTGCGTATGTGGTAATTCTTAGGATTTTACCTGGATTGGATTTCTGCGACAGTCTATACTGCATCAAATAAGAATGCAAATAAATTCGCAGAAAGGAAAGTCATATTTTTAAGCAATGATGGATGCCATGTTGTAATATATCTTATTGTAAAAATGAGAGAGAAGGGCGGGACAATGGGACAATACCGCATTAACAGTAGCGAACTTCACTATTTCTCCATCCTAAAATGAATATTTAGTGTCAACATCAAGCTCAAAGATTGCATGGAGCTCACGGCTTCTGCGTTCCACTAAAGGGCGGAATGTCATAACTTTGTTCTTCTTGTCCTCTGGAGTAGTGTGCTGTGTCTCCACCCGAAAAAAAAAACGGAAGCTTTGCACTTGTTCCGAAAATAATTTTAGGTCTGTATCGCCGTACTCCGGGGTGGAACAATGGCGAAAGCTCATTCAAAATTTATAACCCCACTGTACTAATACTAGACACGCCTTCCATATGCGCTTCCTAAAAAAACGGCACCCCATATTTCTCGCGAATAAAAGCAATGCAAGCGAAGCGGGACACTTGATGACGTTCTTAATTGGCCTGCTCTGCCACCGGAAACTGAAGGTGCCTCTAGAGACCTGAAAACCCGGGCTGCACGTGCGGTGTCGACGACATCCAGTGCCTCGACTGCGCGCCGCGGACCCTCGGGAGCGCAGCCAGGTAGATGAGGAAACGGAATGAAAGGGCCTCGCCTTGAAAGCGCTTTGTCAATTTCTGAGCCGTGCTCTAAGGTAGCACAGGACGTAAAGTCAGCGACCTCGACACGCGCTCCAACCGGCTCTCGTGAGAGTACAGCCTCGTCGCTCTATCAACCAACCGAGCTACTTGATAGAGGCCGTGAGCTCAAGTTCTGCGGGGGCGGCTTAGAAACCCTGAGGTCTTAGTCTCAGAGTTTTGTGCTCAATGTATAGGAGTAACAGCCAGTTCTTGGCTCCGGAGTAGTGGCAACCAAAAGGAAAGCTTTCATCTCAGGTCGATCTAGAGCGCAATGTTCGGCTGAATAAAAGTAAGCGGCTGCTGGAATTTAGGACCCCGCGCTTCCTCCCCCCCCCCCCCCCCGCCCTTTTTTTTTTTGCTTTCAGGCAGCAAATACGATCACAATGCGGAGGCAAAGATAACTATTGAGACAATAACAGAAATTTGAACAAGGCCTTGCACGTAAAATAACTCTAGTTGATTAGCCATTAGAGAAACACATCAGTATCTGTCGGTAGTCGTGCTGTGTCCTTTGTTTTACAATCGATAACCAATGTAGCAAGCCAGCTTTTCAGCCGTGCACGATTATTCAACGCAGGTTCTGCTGCGCAATATTGGCATTCTGTTTCCACAAATAAATAACTCGGAAAGCAGGGGACGATTAGAAGGTTTGCCGTCATTCATTCACTGGCTAGTGTTGTCTTCTTGCAGAAAGTGGTAAAAGAAATAGCATCAGTGACACTGCGATATGTACCGTGCTCATTAAAGCGAATTGATACAGCAAAGCGACGTACCTTATAACCATTTGTGAACTTGCTTACCTACCAACCACATGAAGCTGATACTTGGTTACGAGGCTTAAGGCGTTATAGATAGCAATTTAAGGCTTACATCCGCAGTTATTCAAAACAAGGCGAAAACATACACGTGTCTGTTGTTTCAGTGCTTCGAAACGCTCTTCAAGCTTGCTCTTGTTTGTTCTTGTAGTAGCAACTTCGCCACGATCATAGAGTGCTTGACAAAAAAGACGATCTGGGAACGGCGTGCAGCTCGCTGCTTGAGCATGCCGCTTGAGAAACGAGCAAGATGTTCAGCAAGAAAGTCCACTTTAGGACAATGGCAGCGATTGCCGCCGTGAAGCCCTCAAATCTTAATACAACCCGTTTGTTTTGTGGCCTCGCGTTCCTGATTCAGCTCCCGTGAGCGCGATACCTGCATCCGCATTATCCGCGATACCTGCATCCTGCATCTGCATCCGCATTAGCAGTGCATCCGCACTGCCCGCTGCTACCTAACATCCTGAGACATACAATGCAAGGCGACCAGCACGCACAGTTTATAGAGAGCATCTCACGCCCACAGTCAATATCTCGTATAACTTTTTAGATGAAAGGTTAAAGTCTGCTTTGTTTGTTCAGCACCTCGTGGCTCCGCTCACCATATGAGCTTCTTAACAGCGACGTGGTAGTTAACTTCCATACACACTGCCCTACAGTCTGCACTTAGACGTCCTAAATGCATTTTCGGTTATTTCTGGCCAGCTCTAAAGCAGCTTAGCCTAACTCAGCCCAATGAGGGTATATTGTGATGCGATTGTAATGCAGCCGAAAGTTCTCAAATTTTTGGAGCTTGCGAAACTGAGTATATTGCCACAAAATTGACTAAATATTGTTAAAATGTTGGTGATATATACTTTGTTCTGTATAAATGATTACCTCGAATTTGTTTGTTCTTGTCTTGCTTTAACTAGACCCATCCTTTTCATTGTAGAATTGTTTACTGTTCTATAACTTTTTTATCTCGAAGTTGCGTATTTTTCGAAGTGCGCCCACCCCTGTAAAAACCCCGGTTGGGGTTGACAGTATATCGAAAAAATAAGCCATCTCTCTATATGGGCGCTAACCCATGGCTCACTCCGTAACCTTTTCGTTCCTAAAGTCTTAACTCTTGAGCCGTTTTCCAAGCCACGTGCCTGGTTCAAGGGCTGTTCCAGTCCTAAAATCATCATGCTTTTCACTATCCACAGCGTCTTTTTAAGTTTCTATTGTAACAGCGACATCGAAGTAAAAAGCAGCGTCGGACCATTCGTGAGGAGGATATGGCAGAAAGGTCCCACTTTGCTTCGTGACAGAGAAGATGATGGCGGAATAAAGCGACCACGTGCAGTCACTTGGAAGGGTGCCGTAACGCTCGCAGCTTGAGTTATTAGAGGGTTTTAGAATAGGAGGCCTCAAGGCTTGGGTTCCCCAAGTAAATTCCGGGCTCCAACGATACAGACTCGTAAAAAAGGGGCTTTTAGATTAGGGATTCTAGAATTTAGAATAGGTGTCGTTGACTGCAGTGCTATTGCTTCCGAGAAGTGAAATGCTGAAAAGCAAAAATAAGCACACAGAAATGTTTCGCTTTCGTATATCTAATAAATGTTTTGCAGCCATAGAATCGGATACATTTACCGAAACAAACGCCACGTACAAGGCACGCTCTTGACCTTTACTGTTTTTGATTGCTTGCCACGTGCAGCACAATCTCGGGCCAAACGGGCAGTACTAACTATCGCAAATGTAAATATTTTCTGTTTTTCTTACATGCGGGTGTATAAAATTTACTGGACAAGAAGGAAAGTGTTAACTAAATTACGCTTCCCTGTGACAATTCTTTGGACCAAAATAATTCGCCTTATTTTGCTTCTGGCTCTTTCCACAGTCTAACGACGCATAATTTCTAAGCCTAGCACCTAAAATCCGGAAGCAATCTGAAAATTTGTAGCGCTCCATTGCTAAAAGTTTGTGGTGCGGGCTTCTACGGAAGAAGCGAAAGCACTCCAGTGACTTTCGTTTGCCGTGAACGTGCTCTTGAAAACTCACTCTACACTGGTTTGCGTGAAAGGCAGTCAGATTTAGTTTATTGTCGTTCCGTTGCATCGTCGCGCTAGCTACCGTCAGGTTGGCGCAGAACGAGGAAAGCGAAATATCAGAAGGAAATAAGTCGGGGCCCTTTATGAGATTATCAGAAAGCTTCTTGGCGAAACTTACATAAGAATGGCACGAAGATACATAATTTCATTAGAATGCACATTAACATCAGGCTAACAAATAAAACTCTGTTCTCATCATTACTATTTCTCTACTTCTGCTTTGTCCACTAGCTATGTTTTGACGCACACGCGAATGTATGAGAAAAGAGAAAAGAAAAACGCGGCGGCCGCTTTGAAACATACCTAAAAGACCATATTTGAAGTGGAAAAACTAACACCACCTCTTTTACGTCCCATGTAAAGCTAGCATGCAAGCCCTTCAGGCAATTTAGGTGCTGTTTGAACGCTAAGCACGTCGTCTCAGAAGCTCTTGAATAGAGATGTATGGGTGCCTTCTACTGAAGCATACGTGAGTAGAAAGGCAGAAGAATGCAGACGTGCTCCTCATTCACATTCACAGTACTTCTCTGTTGTTAGTGCGAAATGTTTTTGCTTTTGAATTCCCAGGCGTGGTCAATGAGGTATAGAGCAGAGCTTTCTTCGTGGGGAGAAAAATGGAGGAGTGATATCATGCGCAAGTAGTGAACTAGAGCGAACTTACTCCTGCAAGGTCTGTGACCTTATATAAGGCGGGAGAACCAAAATACTCCACTATTGGTCTTGTGTACAGCAGGCATGATGAAACAAAGAAAAAAATTAAGTTCAACTGCGACGTGTTTTGATGTTTACCCTTGCGAGAGTCTTCGCTGCATTTTTAGCTCTAACTTAATTAGTTGAAACCTCCTGTGGACAGTTTTCTTGAAACACAATGAAAACGTGCCTTCATTTCGCTACATTTGTAAAAATCTGGCATCGTCGCTAAAGTGTGACCGGACTAAAATGACCTAGGCCTAATACAGGAGGCAAAACTGTTTAGCCCTTTAATTCGGCAGCGGCATGTTTGTATCTCATACAACTTATAGATATGCGTCATTTTTATACCTGCAGTGGTATGTATTGCTGGACAGGCATCAAAACCAGGCACATGCATCCAAGTATACGATTATTTCTCTGGGCGGTTGTCTTTTAAGGGCCCGTAGTAGGCAGCTATGTGGCACAAGGCGAATAAAGAAAGGGTAACTTCAGTGCTCTGCTAAGTAAGCGAGAATGCGTCTTTACAGCACAACTAAAAGTACTTTGAGCGCAAACGTTGCGACACCTGTACATAGCGCTCAGAGACAACTAGCGGCTCTTTCTATTGAATAATTACTAATGTAACAAGCCATTTACTCCAGGCAGTCCCTGAAATCAGGAAGCGTCAACGGACCAGGACCAGTATTCGTTCTGCAGCAGGGCAACGTACCTCGGGGTTGTCGTCATCTTCAAACAAAAAGCAATTCTATAGTGTATTGGCTATGGTACAGTGCAACTACACTTTGGCTGAAAGCGTGTAATCCTTCGCTCTTAGGGAACAGAGACAATCGGTATGGGTCGTAGTACCGTTTCAAGCCGTCGTCATTCACAGTGGGGAGCTCTTGACGGCGCAGATCCTGGCATGGTGCAAATGGCTCAATATCATACCTGTAGTTGTTTTTCAGAAACCCGGCGCTGGTGGGATGGACTCGAAGCCACGTGAGGGAGCAGGGCAAACAGGGCAGAGCCGGATGGGAGCAGGCTCGCAGGTATTTCTGGGAGCAGTGGTTCGTGCCACCAATGATCATACTGTTAGGCCGAATTCTGCGCATGTGGCGGTTTGCTAAAGGGTCGTAGATTCTGAAACGTTACGGCAGTTGGGGAGTGCGGTAACCACAGGGCAGGTGGGCTCTGGTGCGTGCCGGAGAAAGAAAGGGAAAAAGTCGGTAGTGTTCAGCGCGGCAGTACGTGCTATAGTCACGAGCAACAAATAGAAGAAACCGCTCCCAATCAAGACGGTAAGATGTGATGTACATGGTATTACCCTCAAGGTGCTGTAGAAGCGTTCAATCATACCGTTCGTCTGTGGATGGAAGGCCGTTGTTAATCGGTGTGCAGTGCGGCATTGCTGACATAGGGTTTCGACGGCTTCCGAGAGCAAGATACGTCGTCGCTTACTCAACACTTGTTGGGATTCACCATAGCGATAATACCAGATGATTCAGGATAAAATTGGCAACATCGGGCGCTGAAGCGGATGGCAACGGTCAGGTAGCGTGTGAGGTGGTTTTCTGCCACGATGACCCAGCGGTGACCATTAGGACTGATGCGAAGTGGTCCACGGAGGTCACTGTTGAAGGTCTCGCCGCCCAGGGAACGGCCTTCCCGAAGAACTTTGCTCGTTTTATGCCAGAATAAATAGATAAAAAAACAATTTAGGGGCGTTATTTCGATTGATGTAAAGGAAGCGCTGTGAAATTTTCCTTTCACACGCCAATCTATACCAACGGTGATTCTACCAGAATTCTGACTTTTTTTCATTTGTGATTCCAATGGCTTTCATTTATCAATCTGTTCCAATCCTGGTTCTATTCTTATTCCAGTTCTATCCGTAACCGCTTTTGTTAGTCATTGTTAATCGCTTCCATTTTTGCTGAGTAAGTCCTAGACTTTTTCATTGCAGCTAAGCGAGCCCTAGTCCGTCCTTTCCCTCATCTTCACTGCAAGCGGAAAGAGGGAATCTCGTAAACTCCACCTGCCACGTGCTACGGTGGTCATCTGCCCACAGACGCCTTCCCCGGTCAATGTTCGCCTTGATGGCCTCTTAATGATGTCGCATTGAAGCTGCTTTCTTCAGTTGGAGTTACTGATTTGTTCAGAGAAGTTTTATTCTTCTTTCGGCAGCGGTGAAGCAGAGGAGTTTGTGAAAGGCAAGCACAGTCGTGTTTTTTACTAGCGTTTTTGAACAGAGAGAGCACAGTTGCCCTTCCTGAGCAAGCGAGAAATCTGTTACACTTATTTTTCTCCGCACAAAAACTTTTTTTTTAATTTCACCACTTCTTGCTGCATCGAGAAACGGCTACCTTAGAAATAACTCGCTAACATGCGCTCACAGATTAGCGAGAGAGCACGCATGTTGTGGGGCGATTAAGGCTGAAAAACACTTTTGACAAGCTGTTCTTGAATACACCTTGCTGTTCGAATTAAGTAAGGAAGGTGGCGACATTGCAACGACAGCGGTCATAAAAGGTGTCATGTGAAACTTGGTGACTGCATGAATTACCAGGCTCAGATAATCATCCATCAAATGTGCTTGTTTCAAGATCAAAAAGGAAATGCTCGCAGTGTTCTGCAACGTTGGAAGCCCCGAGTTTTAAAATCACATCTCGCTGGAAAGCACAGGTACCATACGAGCAAGGATGCTTTTGTCATCGCAGCAGGTCGAAATGCCCACGAACACGCAGGAAGGTGTGCATCATCATGATCACACCCAGCCTAACCAAACCTAACCTAATCAAACCAAACCGAGCCGAACCGAAGCCGAACATCCTTGGCCGCACAATTACTTCACCCCAAAGTGTATGAGGCCTCAAAATAGCGAGAATCCTTAGCGTATTTGTTCCCCTTTCTTTTCCCCAAGCACCTCTTTCACCGCACCTGATACCCTCCCTACTGCCGTCATGGCACTCCCGAACTACAATGTATCACTCCGCATGGAATGCGCTAATCCTACTCACCTAGCCGCTATCTCACACATCCAGCGTGCTTCATCGTGGGATGCCTCTCACTCTGGCCCAGGGATGGTTGAATAGCGATGGCTGATCGACCAAGCCAGCCGAACAGCTGCGGCAAAGGAGCCCTGGATCTAGGTCCCAACCCAGAGAGGTGACGGAAAAAATCCAGGAAATCAAACTTTATCTCCTACCACTTCTAAAAATAGAACAACTACTGGTACTACTTTTAGCGTTACTGCTCTACGAAGATTTCCGCAAGTCTAAGCAGAGTCTGACGGCGCCTATATTCTTTCGCTCACTTCTCGCTGGCTTTGATTTTGGCTCCTAGGCTAGCCTAGCAGTGCTGTTCGAGGAACTAGCGGGAATTAAATGGGATGTGATAGGGCTTAGCGAAGTTAGGAGGACAGGCGAGGCATATACAGTACTAAAGGACGGACACATACTGTGCTATCGCGGGTTAGAGGATAGACGAGAACTAGGTGTGAGGTTTCCTCATTAATAAGGATATAGCTGGCAACGTAGAGGAGTTCTACAGTATTAACGAGAGGGTAGCAGCTATAGTAATTAGGCTGAATAGGAGGTACAAGCTGAAAGTGGTGCAGGCCTACGCACCCACATCCAGCCATGATGACCAGACCGTTGAAAGCTTCTATGAGGACGTAGAATCAGCAATGAATAGAGTAAAATCGCAGTACACTGTACTGATGGGCGACTTCAATGCGAAGGTGGGCAAGAAGCAGGCTGACGACCACGCGGTAGGTGACTATGGGATAGGCTCTAGAAATAGCAGGGGAGAGTTATTAGTCGAATTCGCGGATAGAAATAATTTACGGATCATGAATACCTTCTTCCGCAAACGAGAAAACAGGAAGTGGACCTGGAAGAGCCCCAATGGTGAGATTAAAAATGAAATCGACTTCATACTATGCGCTAAACCTGGCATCATTCAGGATGTGGCCGTCCTCGGAAGGGTGCGTTGCAGCGACCATAGAATGGTAAGGTCTAGAATTAGCTTAGACTTGAAGAGGGAACGGAAGAAGCTAGCGAAGAAGAAGACCATTAACGAGTTAGCCGTAAGAGGGAAAGCACAGGAGTTTAGGATAGCGCTGCAAAACAGATACTCGGCTTTAACTGAGGAAGATGATCTTGATGTTCATTCAATGCACGATAACCTGACATCAATAATTACGGAGTGCGCAGTAGAAGTAGGCGGTAGGACAGTTCGAAAAGAAACCGGGAAGCTATCTCAGGTGACGAAAGATCTGATTAAGAAGCGCCAAAACATGAAGGCATCTAACACTACCGATAGAATAGAACTAACGGAGCTATCAAAGTTAATAAATAAGCGCAAGGTAGCCGACATAAGGAAGTTTAATATGGAGAGAATCGAGCATGCTATAAAGAACGGAGGTAGCCTAAAAACAGTGAAGAGGAAACTAGGCATAGGTGAAAACCAGATGTATGCATTAAGAGACAAGCAGGGCAATGTGATTAGCAATATGGATAAGATAGTTAACGTAGCGGAAGAGTTCTACACAGACCTGTACAGTAGCCAATGTAATCAGAGCGCTAATGAGAAAGACAGCAGTGCACAGCAATGCGTCATCCCGCCGGTAACGAAAGATGAAGTAAAGAAAGCCTTAGAAGCAATGAAAAGGGGAAAAGCAGCTGGGGAGGATCAGGTAACAGCAGATCTGTTGGAGGATGGAGGGGACATCGTGCTAGAAAAACTAGCCACCCTGTATACGCAATGCCTTATGACCTCGACTGTACCAGAAGCTTGGAAGAATGCAAACATTATCTTAATTCATAAGAAGGGAGACGCCAAGGACTTGAAAAATTACAGGCCGATCAGCTTACTATCCGTTGCCTACAAAGTATTTACTAAGGTAATCGCTAATAGAGTCAGGGCAACGTTAGACTTTAATCAACCAAATGATCAGGCAGGCTTTCGCAAAGGATATTCCACAATAGATCATATTCACACTATCAATCAGGTGATAGAGAAATGCGCAGAATATAACCAACCTCTATATATAGCTTTCATTGATTACGAGAAAGCATTCGACTCAGTGGAAACCTCAGCAGTCATACAGGCATTGCGTAATCAGGGGGTAGAAGAGCCTTATGTCAAAATACTGGAAGATATATATAGCAACTGCACAGCTACTATAGTCCTCCATAAAGTCAGCAATAAAATTCCAATAAGGAAGGGCGTCAGGCAAGGAGACACGATCTCGCCAATGCTGTTCACCGCATGTTTGCAGGAGGTATTCCGAGGCCTGAATTGGGAACAGTTGGGAATAAGAATAAATGGAGAATACCTAAATAATCTCAGATTTGCTGATGACATTGCCTTGCTGAGTCACTCAGGAGGTGAACTGCAAATCATGATCAACGAGTTAGACAGGCAGAGCAGATCGATGGGTCTAAAAATTAACATGCAGAAAACCAAGGTAATGTTCAACAGCCTAGCAAGGGAACAACAGTTCACAATTGGCAGCGAGAGCCTAGAAATTGTGCCGGAATACGTCTACTTAGGGCAGGTAGTGACAGCTGATCCGGATCATGAGAGGGAGATAACTAGAAGGATAAGAATGGGGTGGAGCGCATATGGCAAATTCTCGCAGATCATGAGTGGCAGTTTACCAATTTCCCTCAAGAGGAAAGTGTACAACAGCATAATCTTACCGGTACTCACCTACGGGGCAGAAACGTGGAGGCTAACGAAAAGAGTTCAGCTTAAGTTAAGGACAACGCAGCGAGCCATGGAAAGAAAAATGATAGGTGTAACGTTAAGAGATCGGAAGCGGGCAGAGTGGGTGAGGGAACAAACACGGGTTAATGACATCCTAGTCGAAATCAAGAGAAAGAAATGGGCTTGGGCAGGGCATGTAATGCGAAGGCAAGATAACCGCTGGTCTTTAAGGGTAACGGAGTGGGTTCCAAGAGAAAGTAAGCGTAGCAGGGGGCGGCAGAAGGTTAGATGGGCGGATGAGATTAAGAAGTTTGCAGGCAAAGGGAGGATGCAGCTGGCAAAGGATAGGGTTAATTGGAGAGACATGGGAGAGGCCTTTGCCCTGCAGTGGGTGTAGTAAGGCTGATGATGATGATGATGATGATGATGATGATGATGATGATGATGATGATGATGACACCAGCTGCGCAAAGAGGCTCTCAACAAGCGGCATGCCGAACACGCGCGGCGCATAAAAGATGCATGGCTCGAAGCGAGCTCATGCCTCCTTCGTTCAGGCCAAGCACTCCGGAAGAGTACGTGTAGCGGCACCGTCACAGAGAGTTAAGAAGAACGAAACTAAACGCACAAAACGAGAAAGGCAAGAAAAAAAGCGCCCTTGGTTCAAGTTTCACTCGAGAAAGAGTCAACACGTGCGCACGCTGCATGCTGAGCAAGAAAAATGAGCATTCCTCCCGATACACGCACAGAGAGAAATATGAACAAATTGACCGTGACCCACGAGGGTGCCTAAGCAAAAAACGTGAGTGAAAATGTCAAGTGTTGTGGACAAAACTGCGCTCCTTCACTGCCGAGCAAATATAGCCTCGATTCTGTACCTTGTGCGCCCCTTCTATCCGCTTGTTTTTTGGTCATCGCACGCATAAATTCAAGCATTCTCTGACAGGCTTCAGGATCGTGGCGCTGGCCTTCCTATGATGTGCGTGTGTGTGTGTTTTTTATGCGGGAAAAAATATGTTTCGTGAAGGCTGAAAGTTTTCCCGTTCAGAAAACGAGAAAAACCGGCTGGTAACGTCCCGCTTGGAGTAAACTAATTCGCAAAGCCCTGATTGCTTTTCCGGGGTCCTCCCCCAAGAACGAAGTATCTCGTGCATAATCTTTCGGGTCTTGCTCCTTCTCATTTAATGACCATACTCGTGACTAAACCCGATCAAAAACTACAGCGACATCCGGCGTGCACCTTCAACAAATCATTTCGCCATTCGCTTGGCGGTAATAGAGGAGCTCTGGATCCCATATCGTGCCTGCAGCAGTTTTCAGCTTCAAGTTAGTGTGCCTAGTGTAATAGATTTCTTGACTAGTAACATCATCAGGCGATTTTTTAAATTATTTCTTGTCTTCCACAGGCGAACAATTTTGGTGCGTGGTCTGGGGGAGCACTTGGGTGTTTTTTCCGCAGTAAAAGGCCGTGGTAGTGCGCGGTTAATATATGAAAGTTTTCTAACTAAACTTTCCGGAAATAGACTCGTGGGAACTAATCTGCCCACCGTCTATTAAGGGCAAAAACTTTTCCAAATTACACATCGTGTTGTAGTGCGGAGCCCTTCTAGCCGCAATCACGCATTGCGCCGATGTCTGTCTGGGGCCGCTCTCTCTCTCTCTCTCCATGAACTTGAAGCGCGAAAGAGAAGGTGATGACGCGCGCGCTACGCGGTGCAGTGAGGAGGAGGTGCGGCAGCACAGCTGCAGCCAACGAGGGAGTAGCGCGTGTCGCAGTCGCGGTCGTCATAGCCGTCACCGGGCAGTTCTGTACAAGCGCGTGTTACTTCGGGCTGTCGCTCGTGCGCCCTCAACTTCGGCTTTTCTCCCCTCGCCTCATTCACCCATCAGCCTTCACGGACAGCAGACGTGTACGCGCGGTGCTCCCTACAGACCTCGGTTCCGCACCGCTCGCCGCATCGTGTGCCAGAGCATAATAAAGTGTAAAAATGCAATGGAAATATAGAGCAGGGGTAAGCAGTGCTAGCGCACCTATTTCGCATTTGATATAACTATGCAAATCGGCTGTAATTTTTGTTCACAAAAACTGCACACCTGATTATGTCAAAGGATTACTGACAAGATGAAGTAGAACTTCGGCGCGAAGTCGCAAAGCGCAGCCATTACAGATGTATCGAATTCGGTCCTCTGGCGCCTTTGAACTGCAGTGTGGAATCTCCGGCACGTGCCTTCTTTCTTCAGCATATGCGCGCTAAGGTTATGAAGACGCACTCTATCTACGCCATTATTTTGTGTTTTGTTAAAAATCAAGACACCAGAAGGGTTACATACGTATTCCAGATAGATAAAAGCAAGAGCAGAAGTTGTTAGCGGCAGAAAAAAGCGCCCGATCAGGTGAAATGCAATGAATAGCCGCCATTTTAGGGGTAATGTATTTCAATGTTGGTTTCAGGTTGGTACAAGCTCTTTCAAAGATTTTAGGCATCTTTTCGAACCACAGGTCAAAAACAACAGTTGCTGGTCATTATCGATGAAATGGGCTCACGACAGGGAAAAAAATCTAGGTCTGCAAATAATTTTCTTTGCAAATGATGAAACTGCATTTTTTCAGCCCGAGAGAAATCACATTGGATGGCGACACGCTCTAGTGGTGCGAATAATGCCTCCCCGGTCCATGCTATGAACATGTAGCAGGTGGGAAGTATAGCCCCGCTACCTGTGAAACATTTTTCTGAAATCGAAGCTGGTTTGTGCTTTTGCCTAAGCATGAGTGAGTTCATGTGTATTATACGAAAATGTGAGCACGCAGTGCAAGAGAAAAGCATAAAGGCAACTACATCGGCTGAAACAAATAAATATAGAACTCGACATTGATATTCGGTTACAAGATTTTCTCCTTTGAGGTAATTCCACTCCAAGACTAAGATCTGCGACTGCTTTGTATTGATTACGCCAAGGCTATCTTGACATAGCAAAATTTCTTGGCGCCACCGCATCTGTCTGTCGGCATTACTCCATCTGTTTAAAGCTTTATTTTCATCAGAATCCACAATTTCCATCCCGTCGAGCCGCTGTTCTATGTTGTGCTTGTTATATCGCATAATTATATCCATTTCTTCTTCTGAGTTTCCATGAATAAATCGAGTCGAATTTCATCTCTAACGCACGCTCCTCTCAACTGTCTCTTAGACCTACGACTGTCATTCATCATCATCATCATCATTTATTTACCCTTAAAGGCCCCAGGGGGCATTACATAAGGGGGGGGGGGGGCGAGCAGTAATCATGTCACAAAGAACAAAATTGGAACATAAACTTAACACATGTAGATACAACTGTGAACACTTCAAAAGAAAAACAAGCAAGTAAGTGAGTAAACAAAAAAAAAAGAAAAAAGGGCCTTCAACAGGTATTAGTTGGGGAATAAATCAATTAACATCTGTTTAAATTTTAGTGAATTAGCTTCATTCACAATACTGTCTGGAAGGACATTCCACTCGGCTATGGCAGCTGGCAAGAACGAGGAATTGAACGCATTGGTTGAACCATGAATGCGTTGAATACTACGGCAATTATACAAACGTCGCGATGATCTTAAAGGGGGCATAATTAGGCTCTCACGCAGTTGGGGAAAATTATAATAAAGTTTATGAAACAGACAGAGTCTTGCTATCTTACGACGGGATGCCAAGGAAGGTAAACCCTGCGTCAAACGCTGTGATGCGCTACTTTCATTTCAACACCTTTCGCTACCATTAAGCTAATGCCCTGCCGGGGATAAATGAAACAGAAAATCACCCATAAGTTTTCCTTTTTAGAAATATCAGTAGTGTGTTGTCCCAAATAGTCATAAGAACCAAATGTGGCCCAGTTCATTCTTGCTCTGCAGACTTTGCTGTCACGATATGTTTATGCAGTGATTACTTATTCTAGATGGATATATTTCCTAAACAGTTCCCAGATTATATTACCCATACTAATCATTTCCTCCTCCTGAGCACTCTTGGTGATTACTCAGGTGTCATGCATATTTCTTTCAGGCCCATATCTGCATTTCAGCTGCCCAGATTTTCAAACATTTAATGTTGTGCACCACAATTGTTAGACTTTCTTTGTTATCCGGTTTGTTCTTTGTTATAGCCTTCCTTGTTACATCATTGGAGTCGCATAGCATTGCAATAGCACCAGGCGACCTCAGATTGCGTAGGTATTTTTCTTATTTCCTTATGCAGCCGCCGCGGTGGCTCAGTGGTTATGGCGCTCGGCTGCTGACCCGAGAGACGCGGGTTCGATCCCGGCCGCGGCGGTCGAATTTCAAAGGAGGCGAAATTCTAGAGGCCCGTGTACTGTGCGATGTCCGTGCACGTTAAATAACCCCAGGTGGTCTAAATTTCCGGAGCCATTCACTACGGCGTCCCCCATAGCCTGAGTCGCTTTGGGACGTTAAACCCTCATAAACTTAAACCTATTTCCTTATACACTCAGTCTAATTTATTGCTCCAAACATGTCTCGAAACCATCCAGGGAATAACACAATGGATAATACATCATCCTACATGAAAATTTTTTATATATTATTTTCTCACTCTACGCATAGAATAAACGAATATTTGAGAGAGCCTTGTAGATATTTTTAATCTTATTTCATTTTCCACGCCGGGTTTTGGCACTCGTTTGCATACTCACTAACATTTCCACTTGTTCGAAGTTTTATTTTTCACGTTCTAATCTCAAAACATATTTCTGAGCATTTCTTTTCACGAGTACTATTTTTGAATTATTGAAGATAACGCCATCTGCAATCGAACTGCCGATAACAAAACATACTTGTTCAGCCTGTTTTTGTAAACGTAGATTTACATTGGCGATAGAAGCCAAAATTTTGCTAATGTCTCTAGACAAGAGATAAGAAGCCAATGGGTGTAATCTCCAGCATGTTCTTTTCATTCCTGTTATGCACTCTGTTCACATACACGACCATAGGACACTAATGGTTCTAAGTTTTTCCGGGATTCATGCTTTGTCGTTTCCGGGAATTACGCTTTCTCCTGATCCGCATCAGCTGGTTTTCCACTTTGAAGCCTTTCAATATGATTCGCTGGGATTTATTACACCGCAATACCTTTATGCTGAGAAACATTATTTTCCGAAACACCAGTTCATTTATTCTTGCTGATGCGAAATTCTCTAGAGAGTTCTTCTGCACATTCGCCATCATATGCATTACCACAATAAATCTGCCATTTTGACTTGGAATTCCGGAAGAATGATTGGTGCAGGAGCCTTGTTTCCTCTGTTTTTCTTGCAAACATAAATGCTTCTTTTAAGCCTTCCCCAGTTTCTTTCTTGCTTTGATTCCTACCATTTTCTTCTCCTTTTTATTAATAATCTATTTCAATTGTCCGGCACATCTAGCTAAATTCTGTGTTAAGGTTAGCCTGCACATCTAGCTAAATTTTGTTTTAAAGTTAGCCTAGCAAGTTAGTCCCAAAACAAAAGCTAAAAGAAAACACTAATTGAGAATGCGAAAGTGTGAAAGACCAATTTTTAGCAGAGTCTTAGAAAGCCAAATGAGGAACTGCGTATTTTAAGAGAACTCGCCCACAGAGATCCTTCTATGCGTTAGTTCCAAAGCCTAAATGAAGTAAAACCATTTATTTGTTCAGTACAGGGCTCGGTAAATACACGAAACCAACACATTCACAACGCAGACCGTCAATAGCAAAACTATAAAAAAATGTAGGCAAGTAGTTTACATAAAGGATTAACAGCCAATGGAAGAAAGAAATAACACAAAGAGAGGATTTCAATAAGATGTTTCGTGCAAGGTGAAATCTCTAAACAGCGTGAGTGACAGGTACACACGACATAAAAAGCATCTAGAAAGTAATGGAAACAAAAAAACATTCTTTGAGTATAAGGGTTAGGTAATAATTTCATGCGTAGTAGAATTTTCTTGTTAAAGCATGAAACTATCACTGTTGATTACCCCTTTCAGGCATTAGGATATATTTTTCTGCTCGTACATGGCAAACCTGCTGACAGTTATGAGGGTGTGCAACAGTTAGCGGCCCTCGCTTTTATTTCGCACAAACATTAAGCTCTTCGCATTGCGAGAAGAAATGCTTTTACGGCGAAGTTCTGAGTGGCTCGCTTGTGGCGAGAGCGGCGTTTCTGGCGACACACATCACGTGACCATGTATTGGTACCTTGACATCACGTTACCGTGCTGTCACTACCGCGTCACTGGTTACGTGGAGCCATCCGAGTGCTTTGCGCACTGCTGTTGATGGAGTCTTTTCATCTCATCGCGAGCAGAACACAGATCGCAAAAGCACATAGAGCTGTGCTAATCAAACTTTTTACTTAAGTATGCGCAACTGTTCAATATTTTCGTACAATAAATAGAATATATTTTAATTTCATTTGATCAACGACCTAAATAGTACATGTTCAAAATTAATTGAAAACAATGGAATGCATTCTCAAATTTTTGAGATATCTTGAAACAATTACGCCTGAATTCTAATTTCTAATGTAGCTCGGCGAAGTTTTTCTGGTTGAATGTTCCAGGATTAAGGCCGTCTCCTGCGCCATCATTCTGCCACTATCGGGCTGTACGGGGCCGAGGCTTCAGCGCCATCACGCGGCCCAATGGTGTGGCGGCGTTCAAAATGCGCATATGGCCTTCAAAATGCGACAGAGTTTAGCCTGGTTTAGCAAAGCCTTCTTTCATGCCAGACGCCGTAGGCGATCGCTGAAACTCTCGACCATCGTATCAGCAAAAATCTACTACTAGTTTGTTCGAGGTCGTCGTTAATATAACATGTAATTTTTCTGCGCGTATGAAAAAGCGGTCAAAAAATTAATTTACTGACTCCGTGTTGCATGCGCCCGAGTGCAGATCAGTGCATTGTTTTTCGAAGGTTGCAGCTTTAGCTACATGGTTTCTATCACCGCTTCTACTGTTTCGGTTTTTCGCGCGAATACTTGTTTTATAGGAATATTTTCGCACATTCCGAATAATCACAGAAATATTCGATTGTTATTTGGTTCCGTTATTTCATTATTCGATTCATATTTATTTCCCTTTTTTACTACACTATCAGTATTTGATACGAATAGCGTAGGCCTTATAGAAATACGAATATTGTAGCCTATTCGTATTCGATTTGGTTTCGAAAACGTCCTGCCCCCGAGCCCAAAATTAATGAGATAGCATTCTCGTAGAGAGTATTTTTATGGTAGCAAGCGACCGCAGTGAGTTGTAACAAGACAGTGAGTTTGCTAAATGCCACGTTATGATATTTTGCCGCCTCTAATATTATTGCACTGGCGATAACACGGAACGAGCTTCGCCTGCACGGTGTTTGCAGTTCTGCAGAACGAACCATGGAAACCAGCTTGCACCGCCTTTCGCTGGATGAACGCCTTGCTTGTTTCTGCACAAGCAATGCATAAAGGACATCAAAGATGCGGGGCAGTGACAAAGCACTGCTGCAATCTCCAGCATCAGTCCTGCACCACACCTGAGCTACAAAAGCCACCAGCGATCAACGAGTGCCTCACTACGCATTAGCGACGACATAGAACTAGCATCGACTCAACACTGCTTGCTCATCTAGAGGTTATTCCTAGGACAACGTCTTTAAAGCCCCCAGCCGTCGCCATTGCCAAGCTGTTCACAGTTGTGTATATCCTTGTCAGTCGAGGGGCCGCCTACACTGATGGCGATTGACCTAGCAAAGATAAAGGAAGAGATAAGGCAAGAGTTAGCCTAGTTAAAAGATGAGCTTCAGCAAGGAATGAAAACTGCTCAAAAGTGTTTTGAAAGGAATGCGCGAACTGAAATACGTGAGCTATGCAATGAGAATCATAGTTTAATCAAAGCATTTGACTATGCACATGCTGAAAAAGAAACTCTGAAACAACATGTTACGAGCGAGCTTAAAAAACCGTCAATTTTAGCACTTAAAGAGACAACATTCAAGCGACATTACCTGCTTTACAAAAATAAATTAAGAAATTTGTAAATTGAATAGTTCAACTAGAAGAGTACTTAAAGAAGGTGAACCTAGAAATTCAAGCAGTTTTATAGGAAGTAGAGAGAAAATGCCCAAGCAATCCTTCCCACACCTATAAATGTCATCGATAAATAAGCCACTGGAAGCGAATATGAAAGCTGTCATTTTGTTCCCACCCGCAATGACAACAAAACAAAGAACAAAGTCGTTCAATTTAAGTTCCGCACAAAGCATGACAGCGCACTTGACTAAGGCAAAATGACTAGCCTCACGAACAGACACATTGGAATTGATGACTACAAGCCACTATATGTAAGCGAACGCCTTTGCCTCTTCCTGAAGAGGTTCCTAGGCGTAGCCAAACAAAAAGTAAAGGAACAAAAGAAAACAGGAAGCTTGTGTAGGTTCGTGATGGGAAAATCTTAGCTCGTGAACATGAAACGTCAAAAGTTCTTCGTGTACGAAATGAAAATGGCATCGGGAAGATTCGGAAACAACCGTTTCCCAGGTATCTCATTTCATCGCTCCGAATGGCAATACAACCTTCTAAGGTTAAGATATGTTCATATTGAAAGCAAAATTCATGGCGCAGGGAAGAAGGACCAAGAAAGAGTAGACAGTGCCACAATTTACAACAGTGCCACAATTTACGAACGAAAATAACTACATATTATTAGTAGGGATCGATTTAAGCATAGACTCTCTTAAGTCGTCCCCACCTGAATTGTAGTTTCAAACGATGCTATCCTCGCATGGCTTTTAAACACATTCAGGCTGTCGCAAATGATGACAAATTCTTCTACACTGATAAATCTATTTGTGAGAAATTTATCTGAAGACGATACTACAGCAGGAGCACTTTCATCAAATACCAGCGGCCATTTGGGGTTGACTCTGCTTAAGAAAACGTCCGCTATAAACGTACCCATACCATATCCCTTCCGAGCAGAAAAATTCAAAACAACAATAAGGCAACAATAACCACTTTCAGTAGTTTAACTTATACCAACAACCTGGAGAGAAGTATGCATTTTAGCATCAGCTGGTGATGCTTATATAATGTCTTAGATAAGTTATTAGAAGCGTAATCTCAGTCATGTCCTTTCAATACTGGGTTGGTTTATGGGGGTTTAACGTCCCACAGCGACTAAGACTATGACGGACGCCGTAGTGAAGGGCTCCGGAAATTTCTACCTCCTGGTGTTCATTAACGTGCACTAGCATCGCAGAGTACACGGGCCTCTAGAATTTTGCCTTCATCTAAATTTGACCTCCCCTGCCGGGATCTTTCGGGTCGGCTGCCGAGCGCCATAACTACTGCGCCACCGCGTCGCTAACAAAGAAAGCATACCAACAAGGGTGGACAACGTTAAATGTTTGAAGATCTGCGCAGCTAAAATGCAGATATGGGCCTGAAAGAAATATGCATGGCACCTGAGTAATCACCAAGAGTGTTCAGGAGGCAGAAATGATTAGCAAGGGTAATAGAATCCTAGAACTGTTTGTGAAGTACTTCCATCTAGAATAAGTAATCACTGCATAAACATATCGTGCCAGCAAAGTGTGTGGAGCAAAAATGAACCTGAGCACATTTGGCTGTCATGTGCGCATTTGGGACAACACACCACCAATATTTCTAAAAAGAAAACTTAAGAGCGATTTCCTGCTTCATTACTCCCCAGCAGGGCATTAGCTAAATGGTAGCGAAAGGCCTTGAAATGAAACAAGGCGAAATACAGCGTTTTACGCAGGGTAAACGATATGTGCACATCTAAGAGAGAATCTAGGGGAGCGCGGGTTAGAGGTGAAATACGACTCGATGTCTTCAAGGAAACTCAGAAGATATTAATATAATCATAGGATATATTAAACACATCAAACAACAGTGGCTGAACGAGAATGAAATTGTGAATAGTGAGGAAAAAAAGGTTAAGACAGATTGAGTAATGCTGACAGACAGCTGCGGTGGACTCAAAGTAGTTTTCTACATTAAAATATCCGTGGCTACATTAATATAGCCGGCGCACTGTGTTCACTCGATTTACAACTGCCCTCATAAGGCTGTGCCCCTGTGTGACAGCATCAACATATATGAGTTAAGAACGATCAATTTCCCTGGAGCAGAAAATGCAGATGACATGTTCAGTCTTGCGAAGGCTAGGATAAGACTTTTTATTTTAAAACCTAAAAAAGAAGCAATAAAAGGAAGCGAAACTTTATTTTCTGAATTCGGTTCAAACCGACAAAGGCAGCTGTTTTTGACATGCATGCCGCATTTATACAAATGACTAGAGTCGAGCGTATGCCGTTATACTATGGTGTAGGAGAAACATAAACACCAGAAGCCAGGGTTGTACTCACACAGCGTACAGCATGATGAAGTACCTCAGTTGTGAGCTTTAAGGTATTGCTCTGCAGACTGGGAGGCTTCAACTGGTCGCCAAACGTTGTGTGCTAAGGCATCATTGACCCCTCTTATTTCTCGCTTAGGGAAGTTACTTTGTTATGAAGGTTTCTCCACTCCGCATAAGGGCACAGAAACCACGCATAAGCGTCATGAAAAGGTGCCATGTTCTAGGCACCGCGGTGGTTAAGAGGCAATTTGATCGCTAGCGTCAACACATGGACTGCGTAACGCTTCACTCTCTAGATCTACCGAACCCAACTGAGCAATAATGTGACAACCCACTTTTTATAAATGAGCTTGCGCTTGCGTTTCAATCTTATGGTTCGTTCTTTAACTTTAATTTCCTTCTGTTGGCGGCCGCATTTGTTTCAGACAGGACACTTTAAGTGCATTACAAATAAATTAAGGCCATTTCTGCGTTAATAACCTGCAAATTCATTGCTCAAGCAGACAAAAAAGCCAAGAAAAATTTTGTTGCTTATGACTCCAGAGGAGTGCAATTTTTTATCACCGAGAAGAACCGCAATAAGCCTGCAGAAAACATTTGTAGCAGAAAAAAGCCAAGCCTGTGTTTTCCAAAACAAAACCTGAAAAAACTGGCAGAATTCTCAAAATTTTTAAACCGAAAATTACAGCGCAAGCTCTACCAAAGGACCTTTCCATGACTGCAATGTCTTCCCATTTATTTTAGTTTTCTTTTCGCTCTATTACTTTAACTGTGGTGTAGGTGACTGCCATGTGATTTAAATACCTTCCGGTAATGAGACATCTCTCTTTCCTGTTATTTCAAACGATATGGTGTTAAAGTAATTTTCCCCATATGCAGCCGTTTGTAACCATTTTCTGCGTTTCCTAACTGCCCGCAGTTATGGACTTTCAGTTTCATCTACACTGAAGTGTTTTTTATATCCTCACCTGATATCTTACTGCATACGATACAAACCGGGAAAAAAACAGAAAGAACAGTAATGAGCTGCCGGTCTTCTGGGAGTGTACTAATAGCTTAGTAGTAGGATTAAGAAAAACATGGTACGCGTATGCCATGGGATCCTTCATGACTGTTTTCTTTCCTAAAAAGATCAACTTCGCTCACAGGACCTCGGTATACGCCGCACTATACCGGCTAAAGACTGCCTGTTTAAGTAAATCTTCCGAATACGAACACAAAATACGGGCAGATGATAATCGTCGCGCTTTCAGGAAGCTTGCGCTAAAACGAGGGAAATGTTTTCTTTGCTACAGAATGCAGACAGGAGCCGTAATATCCCCTGCTGGATTCCCTCACTAATCTGCTACCAGCGCAGTCGCGGGTAAAAGCAGGAAGCTGATATTTAAAGTCACTGTGATTTCGGTCATTCAAAACAACAATCAAAATCCACATTTATTAATGTGACGGGCGCGACTCAAAGCTCGGATTTACTACCACAAACTCGGAGATAAATGCTACTGTTAAATCTGGGAGAATAACCGGCCCTCAACTCAGAACTGTCTGGCAGCGTGCCGTACTTAATTGAATACTTTTTAGTCTCAATGTAATATAAGAGGATTATATGCTTACGGAAAACAGTCCTGTATCAAGCTTAAGTGAAGCTGTTGTACACAATTTTAAACAAAGAATGTAAAGGCAAGAAATACTTGTTTACGTTTTGCACTACTATGTTGGCTTCAGGCCTTTTTAAAATATTTAGTGAGGCTGCTGCTCTCGCTCAAGAGACTGTTGCCTGCATAAAATGGCAGTAGCTTAATGGAGGTCAGATGGTTAGAGGGAACGTGTCAGTTTTTTTATGACTGGTCAACTACTACCAACGGCTATGGTTTCAGCTCAGGCGCTGCTCAATGACATTTTAATCGTGTCAGCGATCACCACTGCACGTGATCTGAATGGATCCGAAAAGCTTTTAGATATTTTTATTTATCGATAGGTTTTTTATATTCGTAAGTAAAGAACCTCAAACCATAATAAAAAGCCGACTGAACATTACAAAAACACCTTCAAAAATGGTGGAAATCATAGTGCTTATTGTTCGTTAAACTCATATATGCTGAAACTTCGCGAATTTAAAGAAAGTAAACTATTTTTAAAGTATAATTCTGATTTCACTTCAGTATTCAGAATAGCCCTTTTATTGACGCAGATACTTGTATGAACACCAGCATTTGAGCCGCCCTGCAACGTAGCATACTAAGCAAGTGCGCTACCTAATACGATTGACAACGCTTCAAACGTGTTAGATTGACTTTACAATCCCATTTTTCACCACGCACGGCGGCTTTCTCATGACAATGAGCAAATCTTATTTGCATTGCCGAATCAGAATGTGGTCTATGTAATGGAACCTGCTGCCTGTTTCCAGAAAAAAACTTGCAGCTCCGTAAGGTATGGATGTGGGGCTAGTTGGTGATGCATAGCAAACGTAAAGTGCGGCAAACACAGGAACGTAACACAGGGACAGCGCTGGTTCGTCTTCTTTCTTACCTCCCTATGTTTGCCGCGCTTTAACTTTAAAACTTGCAGCTATTTCTGAACGCGTAATGCGTATAATATAATGCGCGGCACGCTCACCGCCTGCTTGGGGTACGGCCCGTTGCTGCAGCTGACGTGGGAAAGTAAGCAGCCAGATCGTATTGCCGAGAAAGAGTGAATTGTGGCTTGGATAAAGGACCTAAAATCTGAATGAGTGAAAGCGGGGTTGTTTGTTTCTTCCCTATGCAGGTCAACAGGGCTGATCGGTGGCGGTTGGGCTATGATCTTCATGCAGTGCCACATTGCGGTCCATTTATGCAAAGGCCCATAAATCTTCTTTGCCATTAGTCAGAGGCGTCCGGGCTAGAGTAAAATTATGAAAGCTCCTTATTCTACTGTAGAAGAATAGCAAGCTCGACTAGTCGGTACGGATCCAAAATTGAAAAAACTATACAAGACAGGGCGGAGGAGGAAGAAGCGAAAGGCTCAGCTCTCTTCAGGCGTGATTGTACCACTCTCGTCTCCAACTAAGTATTCTTCCTTCAGTGTCTTGTTCCGCGTGAGCCCCGCTCTACCTCATTGAGAGAAAAGGTCGTCGAGTACGTAATAACCAGCTTCTCTAGAGCTGTCTACTTGATAACATAATAAGATTCGCCCGATGTGATTCGTTTGCTCCAGTATCCATCTCAGAAATTTCGGGAGAAAGAATGTTTTTCTGACTTACATCGGGAGCTGCTTATGCACGAATATCTGTTCACACCGTTCTGACGGGTTTAGAAGGAATACGAAAACGACATTTGGAAGAAAATGAACTGAAGAAAACGAATGAAGCAGAGGGTCAACTTTAAAAAGATCTGAGCAAAGTCCAGAGGGGGCTTTGGCCCATTGGGTTTTTAAAACAAATCAGAGAACAAAGAAAACAACATTGCCTTTAGACATTTAGAGCTCCCCTCTTTGCAAACAGCGTCTCGTCAAAGGCCATTCCTCATACGCAGCGTTCCCGCTCGGTCTCCTCACATTTCACACAATTGTCCTCACCCGTGTCTTTCGCCTTTCGTCTAGCGAACACAGGTCTTCAACACGTGCCACACTCGTCGTTACGCTACCAGCTGCCTAATATTGTGCTTACCACGCCGCTTCCACATCCCTACTAACCTGACCTTGTACAGGTCTGTACCAATTAAATTACTTTTCAGAACTCGTTGCAGTGGAATGGTGGTCACGAGCACGAGGCAGTCATTTCCACGCGTTCGCAAGCTAAACACCCAGGTGTGCAAAACAATTCAGTGATGCTCGTCTTTCCTCTCTCCAGTAGAGACGAGTTTTCAAAAAGTGGAGAGTTAGGCTCGCACTTGAACTGAGTTTAGGCTTCGTCGCGACCGCTCAAGAACCGTCGCATAGCATTAACTTTACCAGGGTTCGTTCACTCTGCTCTTCAGGCATGAATGGCAGCCATTGTGATCACTTCAGTAGAACAAAACTGATTCTAGATAAGTTGTCGCAGAGGTAGCACAATTCCTCTGACTGGAATAGTGTAGATAATTACTTCCACGCGTGCGATCTACTCTAATCCTCCATGTTTACAAGGTATTAATGCGCGCTGAGACTCCTCAAATATTATAGAATATTGCTTCGTATTGAGTTTGCATTATAAGAGAAGTTCCGCTAAAATGTCGCTCTTTTTGTTTCTGATATAGATTCCTCACTTCTCAGCACCTTACGGTATTAATTAGGCTTGAGTTTTAACGCCCTGGACGCTTTGCTTTGCAGTGTTAAAGTGCTTCAGGCAAAGTGATGATTGCTAATGGCGGCAACAACACAGCTATAAAATAGACGGCGGGCAAATTTTTGTTCTCAAATAATATGGAATGTTGCTTTGCATGTAACTTGAAATATAACAGTAGTTTCGCTAAAATTTAGCTATCATTATTCTGGAAATGGATTTCTCATTTGTTAGCGCCTTAGAGTATTAATTAGGCGGCAGTTATAACGCCCTGGAGGCTTCGCTTTACAGCGACAGTGTGCTTCAGGAAACGCGTTTACTGCGAATGGTGTAAACAACACGGTTATAAAAAAGATAGCCCGAAAATTTTTGTTAAGAGGCAAATTCTTTGATATTGTTTACTCGATGTAATTATGCATTATAACTACGGTACTTCATTAATACTGTTCATTCTTTAATTTTCCGCTTATTCTTACTTCTTACTTATTGCGATAAATGCTCACGACACGCACTAAAATAGGAGGTAGGGAAGAGACAGAGTGCAAAATTGAGAGAGAGCAGAATCTGAATGCAGGCCTGCTTGGGGGTATTGAATCGAAAAAGGTTACAGGTTGGGAGGCCGCAGAGGAAAATTCAAACGAGCGGATTGTAGAGGAAAGAGCGAAGGACTTGAGAACGCGATAGCCGCAGCTAAATGAGTTCATCATGAGCAGAAGAACGTTAATTTAAAGTTTGCGGATACATAAAACAGGCCAAAATATTGCGCCCCACGATACGTTCATCGATAACTAGCAGAGTAGAAGTCTTTTATTTATTTATTTATTTATTTTTTATTTATTTATTTATTTATTTATTTATTTATTTATTTATTTATTTATTTATTTATTTATTTATTTATTTATTTATTTATTTATTTATTTATTTATTTATTTATTTATACACAGTACCTACAGCGCCCTCATTGGGGCATTATTGTAGGGGGGAAACATCATAAATAAGAACAAACATCTAGTACATAATAAATTAGGCAAATGATGCGGTCTACACAGAAAATACAATAAACCCATGCACACGGAAGCAAAAACAAACAAACAAACAAACAAAATAAAAACCACTGTAGAAAGGCAAACATACCCTAAACACACACATACACACAAAAAAAAAGATACATTTTAAAATACAGCACTGCTTAAAACATAATACACTCGGACAAGAATTATTGCACTTATATTGACAGGTGGCTTTGCAAATCGGTCAGAAACGATGTAGGAGGAGCGGTAGCGACCCGCGAAGGGAGTCAGTTCCAATCATGCACTGTTCGTGGGAAAAAACTATATTTGAATATGTTTATACGGCAATTGTACTCGCGCACCTTAAGTGGGTGGTCAGTGCGGGCGGAAATGTAGCTGGGTTCACTAATGTATTTCTCTTTTGGAATTCCAGTTTTATTATTAATTACATTATAAAAGATCACTAATGTATTTCTCTTTTGGAATTCCAGTTTTATTATTAATTACATTATAAAAGAAAGAGAGTCTCAAATATTTGCGCCTGTTTTCAAGTAATGGCCATCCCAACTTCTCGCGCAAACCAGAAGAACTTTTTTGGAAATTGTAATTGGCGGACACAAACCTAGCAGCCCGTTTCTGGACGCGCTCCAGCTCCTCAATATTCAGTTTTGTATGCGGGTACCAAACCGCGGAAGCATACTCAAGTATCGGACGTACAGTAGACATGTATAATGTCTCCTTCAGCGTAAGGGGAGCGTCCTTAAAGTTACGTCTGAGAAAGTTTAATGTGCGACTGGCTTTAGCAGATATCTAATTTACGTGTGTATTCCATGATAGGTCAGTAGAAAAAAAGACTCCCAAGTACTTATAAGTTGAAACTGCGGATAATTCAGTGCTACCAAGGAAATAGTCTGTTTGGAGGAATTGTTTCTTTTTTGTAAACCGGACCAGATTACATTTGGAGATGTTTAGCGCCATATTCCAGTTGTTGCACCAAGAGAATACAGAGTTGAGGTCATGCTGTAGTGAAATTGCATCTGCTTCAGAAGAAATATTGCGGTAGATACAACAGTCATCAGCATAAAGTCTGATTATACTTGAAATGTTACTAGTGAGGTCATTTATAAAAATGAGAAATAGAAGCGGGCCCAAAACCGACCCCTGCGGAACACCTGAAGTTACACCCACACTTTCCGAGCTGACACCGTCGATAACCACGCACTGTCTCCTTTCCGCAAGATACGCCTCAATCCAGGATAAGAGTGAGGTAGGAATATTTAATTTTGAAAGCTTCTGTAACAATAGGTTGCGAGCAACTAAATCGAACGCTTTTCGAAAATCTAAAAATATACAATCTACCTGACCGGCGGAGTTTAAGGAAACAGAAATGTCATGTGTGAATTCCACGAGCTGTGTTTCACATGAGAAGCCGGACCTAAATCCATGTTGTGTCGAACAGAAAAAAACTATTGTTTTGTAGATGGCTAATTAACTGAGTATAAATGACATGTTCCAGTGTTTTGCACGACACGCTCGTCAGCGATATGGGCCTATAGTTACATGTTTTAGTTTTATCACCACTCTTATGAATCGGAACGACATTGCCACTTCTCCAGTCAAGGGGCAAAGAAGAATTCTCTAACGATTTCTGAAATAATGCAACGAGATACGGGGCAACTGAAGCTGCACAATTTTTCAAAACGTAATTGGAAATGTTGTCAGGCCCTGGTGCTGATGTAACTTTAATTTTCTGTAATAAAAGCATGATCCCCCGTTCAGAAATTTCTACGTCATTCATTCTGGTCAGGGTGCTGGAAGATTGAAAGTCAGTATGTGTATTAATGGGATCGGAAAACACCGATTGGAAATAAAGATTGAAACTTCTCGCTTTACCTTTTGAATCCCTTCCAAAATCAGTTGCGTCTAGTATATCAGGCGCAGAGACCCTGCTGTTTCTCTTATTTTTAACATATTTCCAGACTGCCTTTGGGTTTGTATTTAGTTGTTGGCCTAGTGTGCTGAAGTATGCCCTTTTCGCTTTACTGATTTCTTTCGATAAGTTCTTAGTTTGCTTTTTCATCTCTGAGTACAAAGTTAGTGCGGGCGTATCACAATATCTGCGAAAGAGCCGTTTCCGCCGGTTGATCATTGCCCGCAACTGTCTATTCATCCAATGCATATCGTCACGACGCTTGGCTGAAATCAAGCGGGATGGGATGAAAGTCTGCGTCAGTGACAAAATTTTAGTTTTAAACAAGTTCCAGAAGGAATCAATATTCAGGGATGGCTGATGTGAAAGAAACTCAGGAAAAAATGCGTCGAGTTCCTGTGATAGCGAAGCATAATCTCCTTTTTCATAAAAAGACACTTTGCGTGGTTGGGTGTGGTGGGTCTTCATAGCATTACAGGATACTTTTGCTAAAACTACATCATGGTCGCTTATGCCTGGCAGCGTTATGACAGACGAGACTAGGCTAGGGTCATTGCAGAAAAACAAGTCTAGCACATTAGCACTGGTAAGGCCGAGTCTGGTAGGGGTTTGAACAAACTGAAATAATGAGTGAGCACCAATTACTTCACGGAAAGCGGTATACAAGAGGGATGCAGTGCGAATTACTGGTTTAAAACAAGACCATTCTACGCTGGGCATATTAAAATCACCGGCAAGGATAATATGTGTTGCGTCTAAGGCTAATAATCTGTTGCTAAGTTCAAAAAATGGCTGTGCGCAGGTTGAACCGGGCGTCCTATAAAAAGAGCCAATTGCCAAAGAAGTACCATCGCCCAGCCTTACCCTGCACCAGACAGCTTAAGAGGAATCGTTGTCTAAGTTAACAGACACGCTTCTCAAACTGCTATGAACGAGGATGAACACACCACCACCGCCTACATTGCGATCTTTCCTATACGTGGTATAGGATGGAGGAAATATTTCACCATCACTTATGTTGCTGTCCAGCCAAGACTCGGTTCCATTTACCACATGTGCGCTCGTCATTTGTAAGAGTGAGAGGAATTGGTCAGTTTTGTTTTTCAGACTGCGGCAATTAACAACAATACAGACAAGTTCATTTTTAATAGCAGTTTGTGGGCTAGCTAAAAGCCTCGGTGATGGCTATTGGTTTACACAAGTGATATCGTCTGTTTCAATGTTGTACATATAGGCTTTGTTGTCCAGGTTTAGCTTATTAAACCGCAGTTTCAACTTTCCGCCGCGTGCCTTAGCAAACTGCATGAGCTTTTTTCTTTGTTGCCGTACTTTGGCCGAATAGTCCTCGCTTATCGCCCAGTCAGTATCTTTTAGTTTGGCAGCATTTGAAAGAACACGATTCTTTTCATTAAAGGACAAAAATTTAACGATCAGGGGTCTGTGCTTGTCGGGCGCATATCTTCCTAGTCTGTGCGCTCTTTCAATGGCAGCGGCGTCAACGGAAAGTTTTAACTTTTCAGCGCAAAAAGAGATAATTTTAGTCTCAGACTGTTCCCACGATTCGGTTTCTTTGTCATGGATGCCGTAGAATATTAAGTTGTTTCTTCGTGATTGGTTCTCCAGGTCATCATGCGATGACTCGAGGGCCGTGCACGCGACAGCAAGTTTCTGGGAACTTTGAGATAATCTTTCTACTTCAGGCTTTAGCGGGAGCACCAGTGACACATTATCTTCAACGCTCTTGACTTTTTCTGCGAGTTTTGTTAGTTTTTCTTCGAGATTCTTTTGCTCAAGCCGAATGGAACGTAGTTCGTCCAATATTTTGGTCTGTTGCTGTTGTATCACAGGTATTGTCATGATAGTATCGAACATCTGCTTTTCCTGCTCAGCAGACAGAGGCCCAGGGTTTTGCTCTACGTCTCCCGCAAGCAAAAGCTTTCTTTGAAACAAACCTATGTATCCTGAACAGCTCGCGCACACGTCGTACAGAAGGCGTAAAAACATGCACACGTAAAACCTCTGACGTCCCAGTTTATAAAATTGCAGTCGTACTCCTTGCTTCGTGTGGTAAAGAGGAGGAAAAGTATTGACATGACACACAAGGATAAAAATGCAGAGATACAGATTCATCCCAGGAATCCACTCGTGATCAGGTATTACCGGTTGTTCTGCCATGTCATTCAGATTGCTGTCTTCAAATACGAATAAAATTGCTTTCTTGGTTCTCTTCAGTTGTGAACGTTATTGTGTACGGCAGAAGCCGACGCACCTTCAGGCCTTCGACTGTACGCACCAGAGCCCAACCGCCCTAAGACTGCGTTTTAGTCTTTAAGGAAATGTTTTGCCGAGAGAATGAATCTGACCTCGCTTGTCACGGCAGGCAGCTGAGACCATATCTCTTCTGACTGTCGTCTTTCTTTATCCTGTTTTCTTTCTACCCCGTCATTTCACTTTCAGTTTCTCGTAAAAAAAACACAAGCTCTAAACAAATAACCCTCTTTTTAAGAAAATTGAATTTTAACTTGCGAGCGAATTTTAACGTGAACTGTCTGCAGGAGAAAATACTCGATTAACTCGGTTTATAAACTGTGACCTGTGAACAGAAAAGGGGAACGTTTCCCGGTGATAAGTTGTAATTCCATGCGATTGCAATCTCAGACGGGATTTTGAAGTCTTCTCAGCTCTTATCAAAGTCCCTTAGTAATGTGGCAAATGATCCGGCTATGCAGTATAATAAAATATTTCCTTTATCTTCTCCATGGTATTTATTGCACACTCTAGTAAAACTGCTTTCAGTTGGTAGGAGTCAGCGCATATGCATGCCTTCCTTCAGTCCTTCGTGTTCTTTGTACTGCTTGGTCTGTTCCTTTCCAGCTGCATATTAATAAATTTCGTCTAAAGGTGGGTGACAGTTCACCGCGTGACCATGATTTCTCTCTGTTTCTCATAAAAACATCATACCAAACAACTACTAATGCGCAAGAGGTAAATTTTGCTGCAGACCGCGGTGGCTGTGTTTCGATGGAGGCGAAACGCCAAGGCGCCCGTGTGCTGTGCGATGTCAGTGCATGTTAGAGATCCCCAGGTGGTCGAAATTATTCCGGCGGACTGTACTACGGCACTTTTTTCTTCCTTTCTTCTTTCGCTCCCTCCTTTATCCCTTTTCTTACGGCGCGGTTCAGGTGTCCAACGATATATGAGACAGATACTGCGCCATTTCCTTTCCCCAAAAACAAGTTTCATTTTCAATTCACAATGCCTTCTCAAGCGTTATATACGGGCGTTAAGTCTAGTATTAATACTGATTATGTTAGATTTAACGCCCTGAAGCAACACATGGGCTGTAAGGAAACTGTAAGGCTGTAATGGAGAGCTCTGTAATAATTTAGACGAGTTGGGGGTCTTAACTCGCGGTAAAATCGCGCAGCGCACTGGCGTTTTTGCACTTTGATGCAGCCTCCGAAATACCATGAAATGCAAACTCCGGATGCCATGATGCGGTTCTGCGATTTCGGGATCAGAGGCCGAAAGTAGAAGCCATTCAGCAACCAATGTGGGTCTAAGCTAGCTGAAAAGTGGCCATTTTTCTCCGGGTTGTGTGCGGAAACAATTTTTTTTTCGTTCTCGGCTATTTGGGTACTGTTTTTCTTGGTGTAAACGAGCTGGTACTCACAATAGGCCAGTAGCAAACTTAACAAAAATATGATGAGTGTAAACGTCTGAACACTAGGCCAATAATAGCTCCTGGACAAATTATTTTTGCGTAATTTCCTGACAAAGGCCACATGTTAGTGCAATTCTTAAAATGTATCCTGAGCACCCTTGAATTTACTTTGGCGGAAATGCTAGCTTGCTCTAATGTGCTGTGAACGAACAAACGGGCATAAAAGAGAGATTGCGACGAGACAACAAAAGCAAAGAAAACAGTTCACTGCTTGGAAAGCGAAACTTTCGGCTGAATTAATGTTCATGGTGCCCCTCATGACTGAGAGAAAACTCAGAAACGACAGATTTCTCGCAAGGTATAGAGACTCAAAGCGCGTAACCAGAAGAAACTGAATTGCTGTCAGTGTCTCATGGGGATGTAACGGTAGTGATTTCTAGCGGAACTTAGCCCGATGTACGAGGCGTCATTCCGCACTCGTCTTGTTCAATTCACATTCGTGGACACTGTTTGAGCAAAATGAGTTTTTTTGGCTAGCGACGTTTTAGATGAGAATACATCTTCTACACGTGTTGAACCTCATCATCCGCAATACGTTTGAAGAGGCGCCAACGTGTCACCGTTGCATAGTGCGTTCAAAAATAGCCTTTAAGGATTTTTACTAAAAACAAACAATTGGCAACGCATGAAAGTTGTTCGGCGTATTCTTTATGCGACTACAAGGCAAGAGTGAGATGATAAATGTCGTCACTTTCGTAATGAACTATGGTTAGAGTGCTCGGCTACTGATCCGGAGTTGCCGGTTCGAACCCGACCGCGGCGGCTGCGTTTTTATGGAGGAAAAACGCTAAGGCGCCCGTGTGCTGGGGGATGTCAGTGCACGTTAAAGATCCCCGGGTGGTCGAAATTATTCCGGAGCCCTCCACTACTGCACCTCTTTCGTCCTTTCTACTTTTACGGCGCGGTTCAGGTGTCCGCCGATATATGAGACAGATACGTACTGCGCCATTCCCTTTCCCTAAAAACCAATTATTATTATTATTATTATTATTATTATTATTATTATTATTATTATTATTATTATTATTATCGTAGTTGTTGTTGTTGTTGTTGATGTAGTAGTTGTTGTTGTTGTTGTTGTTGTTGTTGTTGTAGTTGTTGTTGTTGTTGTTGTAGTTGTTGTTGTTGTTGATGATGTTGTTGATGATGATGATGATGATGTTGTTGTTGTTCGTAATGAACTAAAGATTGCATTTCAGCAGTTTATTCACTGTATTGCGCCTGCCTGTTTATGTTACAAAAAAGCGCGATTTTATACTAATATCATTTCATTCGGCGGAAATCTCGGTGCGCACCTGTAATTCCAGATATCTGCCTCCTGGTTTCCAAATCGGTCCGCATAATTACGCACGCAAGGCGACAACGATAGTCGAAGCTCCTTATAGTGTGACACGCCTGTCGCGCTCAGCGTTTGGCGCGCAAACGGCGTAGAGGAATCGGCGTACAGAACTTCTCCCTTTTCATTCTTTAGCTAGCTGAATTGAATATTTGATAATTGGTTTTTTGGGGAAAGGAAATGGCGCAGTATCTGTCTCATATATCGTTGGACACCTGAACCGCGCCGTAAGGGAAGGGATAAGAGAGGGAGTGAAAGAAGAAAGGAAGAATTAGATGCCGTAGTGGAGGGCTCCGGAATAATTTCGACCACCTGGGGATCTTTAACGTGCACTGACATCGCACAGCACACGGGCGCCTTAGCGTTTTTCCTCCATACAAACGCAGCCGCCGCGGTCGGGTTCGAACCCGGGAACTCCGGATCAGTAGTCGAGCGCCCTAACCACTGAGCCACCGCGGCGGGTGAGCTAGCTGAATTGT